>DWKW01000962.1:0-14018 GCA_018250115.1 Doberes anticus
TATTTCTGCCGTAAAGCAGCAGTATGAGAACTGCTGTGTTTCGGTTTGAAGGGTGTGGTTAGGCAGAAGACACTGGACAAGAGTATTCCAACTTAGTCCTCATAAGTACCAACTCATCCACATACGACCTCAGATAGGACTTTCGTCCCAGTTGAGGTTTGATGTGGATCTCCATGGGCTGCAGTGAACACTTAACATCAGGTGGCCTGCAAATAATTAAAAAAAAAATCTGCCAAAGCAAACCCTACAAACCGAAACACAACAGTGCAAGTGCTGTTGCTCTACGATAGAAATAAGTTTAGTGGTGCTGCCGCCGCAAGCGAGCTTAAGGAAGGAAAAGCAAACTTTAAAAAATGTTGATTCAACAATTTTAATAGAATTTATCTGGAAATATCTTGTCTTGTAAGGCAATATCTTGTAATATACGGGTATCTAACTTTTATTTTATTGATTATAGGAAAGTACATAGGAATATTTAAAGTTGAATAGAAAACAAATTGAAAAAATATAGGTATATATCGAAGTTCCAAATAACATCTATGATATTTTTCAAATTTTTATGATATGATTTGTTTCGAGCATAAAGTCAGTGAGTAATAAAAGTAAGTTATTCCAAAATATACTTTAATTAAAAAATTTAAAACCCGTCCCCAGGAATAAAATTATTTCTTTGCACATTTGCATCAGCCAGCTTTCATTGTATAATGTGATAATTCTTCATTCTCAGTACCGAACTGAGAAATGTTATTTTAATAAAACAACATTTTCTATGATGTCGTTTGACCACATTTTTTTTTCTTAAAAATAAAACACAAATTTCATCCTAGTTGTTACCGTGGTTATACATACGAATATTAACAACAATCGTCGAATACTCAAACACCTCCTGAATCATTACCCTAAATGATGCTGAAAGCCGCGTTAAAATTCATTCATTCGTTAAAATTCAGTAGTTTGGAAGTAGAAGTCGAAAGTACAGGCCTAACGTGTAGAGTTATTTATTCGGACTATCAGGTGGACTTACCAATATTTATGGACATTTGTGATATAAATATAGCATTTAATACAATAAAACATGGCATATAATGACAAAACCTCCTTGAAACGATTGGCTGAAAAACTGACACAGCTATTAGAATCTAGCAATCCACTTGCGTGAGCGACGTGCAGTGGCGAGGTGCTGACAAGTACCAGTTGGTTTGCCAGCAATGCTAGCCCGACAGTTCCATTAGCCAACGCGAACTGGATATGATTTTCTACCACTAGTTCTAGATTGCTTCGGGTCTTCTATTACAGGTATTATTAAACAATGTACAAGGAAAGCTGCTTGCTTGGACTTATAGGACTAAATAAATGTCACAATGAATAATAAAATACCAGGTGTCATATAACCTAGACCATTAGAACACATCTAAGTACCTACTTAATTAAAAGCCTAAAATTTAATTCCCTGTATGTTTATAATTTATTTATTATTTTATTTTTTTTGTTATTTGTATAATCGTTTAATCGTTGTGTAAAATTACGTCTAAATGCTACTATTAATATTTGAACTACTAGGCAGTTTCTTCGCTATAGTCTAAGTTTTGTTTCAAAATGTAGCTTTATACATACGAACCAACAAACAATGATACTTTACCGCCATTAATAAAAAAAACAAAGACGACTTCGGTATAAGCATTAATAAACTTTTTCGTTTCCTTTTCGCAGTACCCTCACAATAGAGAACACAAAAACCTGAAATTACTTGCATTTCAGGGTTCGGTTTCAGAGGTCGGGCCTTGAGCACCTACACAATCTGAAAGCATAGAGCACGATTCCATTAGCCAGCTTTTAGTTTTAGTAGCTTCGTATTTATGCTCTTCATTCATAAAATCGTTCATTCAGCCTTTCAGACCGGCAGGAATATCTTACTCGTATGTTCCAAGTCGAGGTGAGACAAACACAATATAAGCTCGAACTAATACAATCCATTTTCTACCCTGTTTAGATGACAGTATTAAATAACTACTAGCACTCGAATTGCTTTAAAATGTATATTAAGTTGAATAGAATACACCTAGTGTCTTTAACTTAAAAAAAATAAAATTTTATATTCTCTGAGTACATTCTGGTATATTTGACAACCAAATGGCGTAGTGGTCAACATCTGAGTCTCATAATTGGAATTTAATATACTTACACATTTCAGTAATCTAAATATAATGCATGTACTTTTATGCCATCTCAAATATATCTTAACATTAAATTTTTTGTGTTCATTTTTCACGACTATATACCTACACGATTATTCATTTCGGTTACACATCTTTCTTAACACGGTCCTTTCTTATCATAAAATCTTGCGATACTTTTTCTTATAATTCTATCTTCTTTCGTAGGTTATTTTTCTGCAAAGTTAAAGAGTTTGCGAAGGAAAATCGAGTGATCGAGCACCGGTCGTAACTTTAGTGGCTTCGTCGTCAATAAACTGAGTAGGTGAAACTAAATAACTATCTAAAGTATCTAATGGAGATGGATATACATACGTACGTACATGTACCAAAATAAAGCATTTTTATTTTTTAATCTTGTAGATAAGTAAAATCACTCTAAGTGCTCATATTTTAAGAATAGCAATATACGTTCGTATAAATGTTATTTCGTTTAGAAGGAATAGCCGTAATAGAATCCGACACTCATTGATTATCTTAAACTCCCTTCGCAATTGCGGATTGCTTGATATCAGTGAAGATTGTACGATTTAAGTAGGGTTTCGGCAATTGACTTTATCTCCCATTCTAGTAAATATCCAATTACTTAACAAAATCTCCGCTATACATCAATACAGGAAGATTATAAAAATAAAACATAATAGATTGCAGGTGCAAGGAATCTAATACATTCATTAAAAAAAATCAAGTGACAAGTTTAATGAGAACATTTTAATTATTTCATTTAACATTTATTTATATAATATTGTACAGAGGTACATACTAACTAATGCGCGCGACTTCCTCGGCGTGACTTAAGAATAAAAGAACTTATTTGGTTGTACGGCTTGGGCAGCACCATCTATCATTATATTCAGAACTAAAGTGTTAGTTAGTTATTTAAATCGAACTATTACCCTACGGGGCCCTCGGGTCAATCCAATCCATCCAATTTATCCAAATCAGTTCAACTATTTTTGCTTGATAAATTGATTGAGTAACACATATCCACGCAGTTTCAGAAACTTCACATACATATTACTGATTCCATCAACGACTTCTTTAGTGTAGACATCAGGCGAATAAAAGAATGTCGAGAATTATCTCAGGAGGACCTTTCTTGAGATAAAAAGTATCTTATGTAATAATACAGGTCCACCTTTTTGCTAAATGGCATAAAAATCCGCTCAATATAACTATTAATTACGCGTGTTTAAGTAACAAATATCCATCTTCTTCACGAATTTCCACACTTACCGTATAGCTAGTCTATTCCTTGTTCTGATGTACCTATGTATAAGATATGACACTGTAAAAGAATAATAAAGGCTACTTTTTATTGAAGTCTGCACGGACAAAGTCGCAGATAAAAGCTACTATCTTTAGAAACTATAACCTATGTCTTATTCTGGCATAAAAGCTAAAACACTGTAAAGTTTCATCAAAATTAGATCAGTAGTTTTGCGTGACAGAATAACAGACATATATCCATACAAACTTTCGGGTTTATAATACTCGTACGGAAATTACGTTCATAACTATATACAGTAAAATTATTACATAATGTGAATTATTGCAATTAATTTCTGTTTTATCCATTGCTATTAGGTACAAGTTTTAATAATAACATATTCACGTGTCTTAGAAAGCTTAATTGGCTTTGTAATATTAGCTGTAAAGCTTATATATTGCTCTTTTAACTATTTGCTTTTCTTATTTAAATATGTAGTAACTTTAATTTATTTTCTTGATTTCCTTCCATATCAGACTGAAATTTAATTTCGAACGAATAAATTACGTCGCCGTGGTAACGTTACCATTATTCACAAACGCACGCAATATTAGCATCAATCGTGAAACAATACGTATTTCACCTGTCAAACTTATGCGCTGTACCTCCACGTACAATGGGGTTTGAAAAAACTCAAAACCACGAGGCCATGTTATTATGCTTTGAGGTTCCCTAAAATAAAGCTTGCGGCCTGCGACGTGCGTCACATGAAGCTCACGCGAACTACTATGTCACTTAAAATGTAATTTATTAAAATGATTTAGCTGCCACTAATTCATATTAGTACATCAGCAAATGATAGTCTAGCGGTTAAGAATCTCGACCTCCCGCTCTGGCGGGTCGGAGATCGAATCCCGGCACGAATGGCTGTTTCATTAAATATTATCTATTTTATATTTTTCGAAATTAAGTACGTATTACAAATTAATTATCACTTGTTTTAACGGTGAAGGAAAACATCATGAGGAAACATGCCTGAGAGTTCTCCATAAAGTTCTCAAAGGCATAGGAACTCCACCAATTTCCACCTGGCCAGCGTGGTGAACTACGACTATATCCTCTCGTCTTTGAGCGGAAACCCTTGCTTAGTGGTGCGACAGAATCAAATTGATGATGATGATGAGGAAATCATGCAACATGGCAAGGCTATGCACTGTTTGCTTTAGGAAATAGTATTGATGTAGACATCGTAATAGATTTGACGACCCATATGGGGCAGTGATCTGGTCTGCCGTTTGCGAGGTCCTAGTGCAGAATTTTTAATGATTTAAATATCTGTACCTGGTCTGGATGTTTGTGTTTTTGTTTCTGTCTTTGTCACTATATATAATTATGGCATGGCACCCACGATACAGGTAACTGGTTGTCCAGCTATAAGTGTGAAGCGTTACTATTCAAATAATCGTCAAAACTTTTTTTAGGATAAGATTTTTTTTTTAAATATTTGTGTAATAATACAATAGTAAACGAGCATGCAGGCCACCTGATGTTAAGTGGTCTATGCAGCCCATAGACACCCACATGTAAGGTTGTATGTGGATGTGTTGGTACTCCTAAGTTGGAATGCCTCCTGTCCAGTGTCTTCTGCCTAACTACACCCTTCAAACCGAAACCAGTTCTCACACTGCTGCTTTACGGCAGAAATAGGTGCAGCGGTGGTGCCACCACATGCGAGCCTTCGACATAAGACTCTACCACCATCGAATCGAATCTAATCTAATCTTTACGTATGCCTGATACAGTACAATGATATGTTCCTAGTACCAAAAACAGAGACAACAGGCCGATGAATCGCAAGCCGCAGCGACACAGCTCGACGTCTAACGTTACATTCACAAATCGATATTCAGTCGTACCAGTCCACAAATGACACGAAACGAGTCACGCATACACCAAGCCTTCGATCGATAAGGTTCAGGGCCCAAGCTATTAATTTCCATGGCTGAAGTAATAGTTCAGTTGAACACATCCATGTTATCGTTACATCATCAACCCATTATTGTCCCAAGTGGGCACGGGTCTCCTGTTAGAGATGAGATAGTTTAGATCATCGTCCACCACGCTGGCCAAGTGCGGATTGTTGGACTTCACATGCCTTTGAGAACGTTATGGAGAACTCTCAGGCATGCAGGTTTCCTCACGATTTTTTCCTTCGCCGTTACAGCGAGTGATAATTACATTATACCTACATAATTTAGAAAATTAAGAATAATAATATTTCGACAACGACGAGAATAATAACAATCGTGACAAAGTCGTATAAAGCACTAGGTGTGCCCCGCGGCATCACACGCTTTAGGATCATATCATGAAGTTATATGGCATACAGTCTTCCTTAATAAATGGGTTATCTAATCATTAGATTCTAATGCAAATTAATAATTGCTCGAATCGGAATAGTATTTCCTGATATACGTTCATTTTACAAAAATCGCCTTCAAAACCCCGTGGATCTCTAAAGGTCAGTGTGGCCAACAGAAACCTAAGTTTTAAGAAAGAAAATAAAACTCTGTAACTGACTAAGTTTACAGTAATTAATGATATTATTTCTTAACTTTCATAAATTCTGAAGAACAAACTGGAGATTCTGAATAGGATGAATTCGAATGGTTTAAACTGTTAATACCGGGCTTAGGTCATAGTCCACTTAGCCCATAGTCCGGAACCATTCGCAACATTCTTAACCACTACACCATCACTACTCAAACGGAATTGGAAGGATTCAATGAATCCAATTTAACTTTTTTGCAACATAAATTTTATTTTTAAGCTCCTAAATAAATATATCTCAATAATAAAATCTGCGTAACACTGCAATTTGACAATTTTTTGCCATCTGCTAGCGAAGTATCTGTTACGTTTGCCATTAGTAGATCCATAGCACTGGGTCTACCATTTGTTTTGTCCCTAAACATCAGTTTAAGTCGGCGCGATGGTTTTTGCGGCAATTACATTAACACGAATCTCTAGCGGTTACAAATGCGGATATTAGTGAAGTAGTTCCAAATTACGCTCCAGTTAATCTGCTAGTTTCACACCACAAATAGTTATCCGATTTCAAATATTTACTTATCGTGTTATGTATTTTTATTGTCTAATAAGGGAAAAAAGGTCGGTCATAATCATTTCGCTGTTACTATACAAATATTATTTTAATCAACTCACTCTTTCTGACAGAAGTTAATGTTTGAATTGTATACAATAAATACACGCCAACAAATAACCTACCAGCGAAAGTAGGTAACCATTGTTTTAAGCACAAAATTAGTTGGTACAAGCACGTGTATTCTTCCGGTGGGCTTAAAACGGAAATTCCTGCGGTGTGAATGTTTTAATAAAGCAATATCGCAGCTCTCTAGTGGATAGAAATGCGGATATTATACAAATGATCACTGAATTAATTATAATTACAGAATAATACTCGATTTTCTCACTGCAATATTCAGTATCAGGTACTCCCACTTTCCGCTGGTTGGCACGGGTCTCCGCGCGAGTGGGAGAAGTACATACATAAAGTGTACTCTACCACACTGCATATGCTCGTTATTCCATTGTTTCGCCAAAGAATGAAAAACTACAGTAATGCGAAATTATGGAACGTTTTCAGGCATGTTCATATGTAGGTTTCCTCACGGTGTTTTCCTTAACCGCAAAGCAAGTGATAATTCATTTCTGATTTACACATTAAAATAAACCAATGTAAAAAATATTTGCATACTCATGTACCTATATCACAGTACGTAAAAAAAAATTCAAAAACGGAACATTTAATAATTATCACAGATAACGAATGCCTGGTGTCGACACCTAGTGCGGGCGTGATATACGAGACAAACTATAAACATATATGTATGAACGTATTATGTAAAATTTCGAATATACGAAAAGGGTAAAATTGCCTTCGGGGGTTAACACACCATCCAACCCAAACTCCTTCAGTTGGGAGAAAAGTATACTCCAGTCGTATTGAAGTTGGGGGAGACAAACCGTAACGGGCAATACATAGCTATATAGGTTTCAGTTTAAAGAAATGAAATCTCAATAACTATGAGAGAGTCCATGTAAAAAACAAAAGTTGTCTCCAGATTCTGTTTATATTAATGGTAAACAGCCAGATCGGCCACATAATATTTATATCTAATAGATATAAATTAAAAAACAAGAATAGTAAAATAATATTTAGTAGCATGTAGTAGTAGTAGTAATATATTGGTAAGTGTACCAATAGTAATATATATATATATTTTTTAATATTAGCAGAATAGCAAACGAGCATACAGGCCCCCTGATGTTAAGTGGTCTCTGCAACCCATGGACATCCACACCTGAGGTTGTGTGTGGATGCGTTGCTACTACTTAGGGCTAAGTTGGAATGCCTCCCGTGCAGTGTCGTCTGCCTAACTACAGCCTTCAAACCAAAACACAGCAGGTCTCACACTGTTATTTACGGCAGAAATACTCGTAGGTGAAATGGTGGTACCGCCGCAGGCGTGCCTTCGCCATAAGACTCTACCACCGTCAAATTTTAATCAATTATAGTAATTTTAATAGCGTTTTGAGCATACCTATAAAACAACGAGCTTCCCCCGATTAATAATGAAAGACGAAGGGACTTAATGGACGTAATTTTAGATGATCATGAAATTTCTTTCCTCTATAAAACATTTTCACGTATACATGGAACGTATATTAATATTACTTTCCAGTAAGTCAATTTTACGTAGATCGTAATATAAAATGGTGGATTAAACAATTAAGTGATGTGAGTGAGTGATGGTGATTGATAGCCTAGTGGAGAAGAATTTAACATATAATATAAAACACATCTCGTGCTTTTCGAAATAATTATTTATTGGTAATTATTTCTTAATTATGTTAATTAATAAAAAAAATATCACTCGCTTTAACGGATGAGTTCTCCATAATCTTCTCAAAGGCATGTAAAGTCCGCCAATCTGCAATTGGCCATCGTCATTCCATTCTGTCCATTCTCATCTCTGAGAGGAGACCCGTGCCCAGCAGTGGAGGCAATAATGGGTTGATGATGGCGTACACACATTCACACACAACTATACCTAAGCATTTGCAGAAGCTTCCAAAAACATTTCTACATAAAAAAAATGTAATGTAGGCAAATGTGTTGTTCTCTTGGGGTTTATTTTTGTGCCGTTTTTTTTTTAACGAGAGGTAGTAACTTCGTAATCATCTAGAATTTTTTGTTAGTACTAATCTTAAAACGAAACCGGGTCGCTTCGCTAGTTACCAATAAAAGTAATTTCCCCCATGAACTCTAAACCTAAATAAAGTAACAAAATGTCGACCAAGGGCGAGTTAAATCAATTTGGGTGGCTCTCAGAGATCGCGATACAATCGCCTTGAATGAACTGAACTGCCCATTCTATTATTCGACGCTTTAGTACGAAAACAGTATTTTGGTTCGTCTTCTTTTTTCAATTACTATGTTCTTATAAGAAGAGGCAAAAATATCTGTATAAAAAAACTAAATATGTGATAAATATGAATTATCTGCAAAAGATAATGCCTCAAAATTTCTTAATTTCAGGGCTTTATGGAGCGGAGCATTTTTTTTTTATGGTAATAGAATAGCAACCGAGCATGCAGGTCACCTGATGTTAGGCGGTCACTGCAGCCCATGGACATCAACATGAAACCTCAACTAAGACGGAAGTCCTAGGTGAGGTCGCATGTGGATGCCTTGCTCATGAGGACTAAGTTGGAACGCCTCTTGTCCGGTGTCTTCTGAGTAACCACACCCTTCAAACACAAAAATAGGTGCAACGGTGGTACCGCCGTAAGCAAGCCTACGACCTAAGACTGTACCGCCATATGCATAAAACATTTAATAAGTAATTTTTTTTTTCAACCAATACCTACGTTCTTATTGTTATTACCCAACTCAAAGCACGCGCATTATTTTGTTTTAATTTTAAGCGCACAATTCTTATATGTATGAAAAAGTGGTTTCTTGGAAACGGCTCTAACTGTTTGGATGTAGTTTTGTATTTATATGTTTTACTTTCCTATTATATCTTAGAAAATCCGTTCTGACACAAAAATACTTCTTTCGAACGCTATCTCATCGATTGAAGTATCGTCCTGCCATCTGTTAAGAATATCTAATACATTGGCAAATGACAAGTTAACATCGCTCAATAACCAGAGCAAAGATGATACTATGTCGCATAGTCAACGTAACAGCAGGTCGCTTTTCCCGTTTTTTTACTTCCAGATTCGGTCCCCCAAGTACTATCTCTTTACGTGTCCTTCAAAACGTGACAAAAATAGGGTTAAATCAATTAGGACGGCTTTCAGGAATGGCGATAAAATCCTGAATGAGTTCCCTATTCTATTATTGGACGGTTTAGGACGGTTCTTTGTTTATGTCCGTTTTTTACGTTCTCTGAAATTTGCAAAAAATTTCATGGAATGTTCGTATTCGGCTTTCGCCAGTTAAATTACAGGCACCATGCAAATCGATTTCCCATTCGGCTCAGTGGAGTTGCTAATTTGCGCTGATCGTACGAACGAATTCAGTACAATAGCCTTCGTTTTAATAAAACGGATTTATACCTACCGTACGTGTTAGTAAAACCAGTGTTAATGGAATGAACATAAAAAAAAACTGTAATTTGTACTGCAACTCGATATGGATACAATCGATATTCTCTCGATATGGTTCAAGATATGGATTCGATTCGCGTAGGTATATAACTGATGAATTAAGATACATTTAAATAAATGTACATGTAAATAAATAAGCTATCCAAAATGTCACGTGACTGCGTGACAATAATTTAGAACTGAGTTAATTTACGAAAGAACCGGCAATACTTCTTACATGATCTTAATGATATAGAAGCATTGTTATTAACTCAACGGTATAATCGTCGACTGTCAACTGTCAGCAGTAAAATAACTATATTACATACAATCTTGACAGTGTGAGATTACACTTTAAAACTTGAACTTTCAGTTGCGGTTGGGTTGACTGGACTGTTCGCTGGACTCGTACATGTGTTTGGGATTCGTTGCGGTAAAATCTGTTGACAGTGGCACAAATAAAATGGAATTGCTTGGTTTTAGTGAACCAAAGAATAATCGATTATTGAATGAGTACTATATATATATTTTTTTAATTTTGCACGACCATGCAGGCCACCGATTTCAAGTGGTCCCTAGAGTTAATGGACACGAATCGGTATAAAGTCATATTTGAGTCCTACGTGGATGCGTCGCTACTCCTGAGGTCTAAGTTGGTATGCCTCCTGTCCAGTGTATTCTGCTTAATCACATCCTTCAAACCCGAATACAGCAGTTTTCACACTGCTGCTTTACGGTAGAAATAGATGCAGAAGTAGTGTCGCCTCAGGCAAGCCTTCGACATAAGACTCTACCGCCATCTAACCACCTCTTAACATTTAGAAATATTCTAGAGACCTTGAGGTTTGATGACACCTTAAAAAGAGCAGAAAAGATAGTTCTGAAACAACGTATAAGCTACGTACGAGCTTTGAGTATGAAAATACGATATTACGGTTTACTTACAAAAAAAAACTTCCAGGCTTCCATCCATCCATCCATCAGACGTTAAGAGGTCCACTGCTGGACGTAGGCCTCCCCCAATTGGCGCCACTCCGTTCGGTCCTGCGCCTTCTGAATCCAGCGGTTTCCCGCTGTTTTCCTCAGGTCATCAGTCCATCTGGTTGGAGGGCGCCCTATACTCCTTTTGCCGAGACGTGGTCGCCATTCGAGGACCTTTCTTCCCCATCGGTTATTAACATTAAAAAACAGTGTATATAAATAAATATATAGTATGTTACATACATTTAATATCTTTGATCTTATCAGATGCATAGCAGCTGCTGTTATGACTTAACGTTACTTTACGTCCTTTGTTCCTCTTTTAATTAAAAAAACATACCCTGATCGCTTTGCGACGAGATTAGAGGTTAGACCTCCCTGGACAATACACAGCCAACTTTGTTGGTTTTGGTAAAGTAAGTCTATCTGCATGTCTGACTGTTACGTTTTCGCGGCCATTCCGCTGAGCCAGTTGTGATGAAATTTAATACTGAGATAGTTTGAAGCCTGTCGAAGATGTGCTATTTTTATTTTCAAAAATCAATTGATGTGGGGTTATTATATAGCATGAAGTTACGCTTTGACGGCCAGACGGGTGGGCCGCTTGAGATGAAATTTAATACGGAATTAGGTTAAAAAAACTGTGAAGAAGGTCGTAGACTATTTTATTAAGAAATGATTGCCACCCGGTTAAATTATGACCTGAATTGACATATAAGATAATTTCGATATCGCGTATTATCCCACACATAATATTTCTACTGTAAATATTGCTATAATAAGACTTCAGTGGTGCCCTTACCAATAGATGGCGATCCTAAAAAACTATACGTCAACGTTAGAGATGGCCTGAGAAGATGCTCGAAGCTGTTGGACAAATATTTATTTAATTTAAAAGCGTTAGTCAAGTGTATGTATATGCCTTATAATGAAATATGTGATGGTAGTACAGTCTTATGTCGAAGGCTCGCCTGCGAAGGTACCACAACTGCCTATTTTTACCGTAAATCAGGAATGTGAGAACTTTTGTGTTTCAGTTTGAAGACGACACTGGACGGGAGGCATTCCAACGTAGTCCTCAGGAGTACAACAGGAGTACATACAACCTCAGGTGTGGATGTCCATGGGCTACAGACACAACATCAGGCAGGCTGCATGCTCGTTTGCTACTCTGCTAACACAAAAAAAAAGAAAAACAGCAGTTCTCACACCGCTGCTTTACGGCAGACCTAGATGCAGCGCTGGTAGCTCCGCAGGCGATCCTTCGACATAAGACTGCATCATCATCAGATATCAAATTAATGTAACAACAATAGCATAGTTACAGGCTGTATATAATATACTGTATTGTATAATAGTAAAATATACCTTCTAACGTTAATCCAGCGGGCGAAGTCGCAGGCATCAGCCAGTTGTACATAATTACTCAGCCACGTACCAACACTTGTTAGGCTTCATTAAACAACTAATTATGTTACGAGTACATAGCAATTGAACTTTAACGATCGCTAATTGTGAGTTATGGATGAAAAATTAAACAAACGTTTGATGCGTAATTCCTAACCAATGGCAGGAATAAGGATGTATTCTTGATAGACCTTCCGCATGTTCTATACACATTAAAATAACTGCCGGCGCCTTACATTTTTACTTAATGTATTGGGAACAAGCTGTGCCCTGCGGGTTCTCCCGCGTTCGAACAATTCATGAAATCCTCTCTTGCTCAAGCTAATCTCATCCCCCTGCCGGAAATAATTATATTACGGTACGGAACAAAAGATACGATTCTTATCAACATATATTTATCCTGACCATTCGCAAATTCATTCTGATAAGAATGCAGCGAGCGTACCTGCTTACCTAAATAACTCACAATATATGAAAAATAATTTTAAATATACTTAATATCTTTAAGTTATACTTTACTATTTTGTGAATCATGCATGCTTTAAGATCTATAACTTTTCTATAGAAATTATACATTTCTTACCGTTAAGCGTTCGCGCCAAATTGGTCTCCACAAAAATACTTTTTAATTAAACGTGATAATGTATAGCAGCCTATGTCTCCTCTGAAGGTCCATTCAGAATACTGGTGAAATAACTTTAGAAATTTGTTTGTTTGTTTGATGGTGGTATGTGGTGTGTCGAAGGCTGAACCCTTTTTTTGCCGTAAAGCAGCAGTGTGAGTACTGCTGTGTTTCGGTTTGAAGGATGTGGTTAGGCAGAAGACACCGCACAAGAGGCATTCCAACTTGGCCCTCATGAGCAACGCATCCACATACGGCCTCAGATAGGGCTTTCGACCTATTTGAGGTTTGATGTGGATGTCCATGGGCTGCGGTGAACACTAACTTAACATCAGGTGGACTGCATGCTCGTTTGCTATGCTATTAACATGAAAAAATTTACCTCATATAAACATAAAAACTTTACCTATTTGTGATATTACTATAGATTGAGCCTACACATATGTGCAGTATGTAGGCAATAGGTATGTATTAGAAGCTTTATTTTCAATCTGCATGGCTCAGTGTTCAACATGCCTTTGGTTATGCTCATTCACACGGGAGTAGTAATTTGTATATATAATAAATTCTGATTTCTGGGTCTGGTCCCATACCAGTTTAAGTCCCTGTTTGTCTACGACGAAGGGAGACGAGAAGGTGGGCATAGCAAAAGATTGGCGGACTTCACATGACTTCGAAAACCATTTTGGAGAATTCTCAGGCATCCTCACGATGTTTTTCTTTACCGATAAAGCATTTGATAATTAATTTCTAATAATAATAAAAAGTGAGTGATAGCCTAGTGGTTAAGTATCTCGACCCCGCTTCGATGGGTCGAGGTTCAAACTCCCGGCACGCACCTCTATATCTCGAAATATTGTTTATTCAAAATTTTCGAAATTATGTGCGTATTATGAATTAATTA
>DWKW01000963.1:0-14017 GCA_018250115.1 Doberes anticus
CTAGTTGAGGTTTTATGTGGATGTCCATGGGCTGCAGTGACCACTTAACATCAGGTGGCCTGCATGCTCGTTTGTTATTCTTTTAAGATAAAAAAAAAACAAACTGCTCTCTTTGCCGCGGGAATAATCACTTTGTTGTCGGCACACATACTTGTAAAGAATGCATGAATGAACACCGTATGAGCGGCGAGTGGATATGGAAGTGAAATGTCAACATAGCTTACAATATATTTGTTCAAACGATTCTGGTAGAACAGAAGAGAAAGTTGTACGCAGCTCTCGTAACGATACTGTGGTTCAAATCAAAGGGTTTGATTATGGTTTATTTGAAATTTAGTGTACGTTATTAAGTATCTAATAGACATATATTATATTTAATATTTTTAAAATTTCATCTAAAAATTGTAGAATTGTTTATTTAAATAGAATAGCAAACGAGCATGCAGGCCACCTGATGTTAAGTGTTTACTGCAGACCATGGACATCCACATCAAACCTTAATTAGGACAAAAGTCCTAACTGAGGTCGTATGTGGATGCGTTGCTACTCATGATGACTAAGTAGGAATGCCTCCTGTCCAGTGCCTTATGCCTAACCACACCCTAAAAACGAAACACAGCAGTTCTGACACTGCTGCTTTACGGCAGAAATAGGTGCACGGTGGTGCCGCCGCAGGCGAGCCTTCGACGTAAGATTCTACCACAATCAACATCTTTTTTTATGTTACATCGTCGTTGCAACCCATGGACATCTTAGCCTAAATACGATCGAAATTTTAGGTTTGAAAAGTATGCGTTGCTTCTTCTCAAGTCTAAGCCTTGGCGTCAGAAGTTCTCCAAATTCAATCCCCCATCGACTTCCGCGATTAGTCGCTCGGTAGCGAGTCGGAGCATCTGAGACGAGTTAAATTATGCAAAGCCGGGAGGCGAGTAAGTGGCGTTGATAGCCCGACAACGAGGTGACAACTAGCGGATGAACGCCCACATACATATAAAGAAGAGTCTTTGCCAAGACTACAAGAAAATAAACAAATAATAATAACGGTTCACACTCATAGCCCCACAGTAGGATATAACCTGTGTCGCGGGTGCCATGGACACGCACAGAACAGCACACAAACACCCAGACCAGGTACAGAAATCTAAATTCATCATTCAAATTTCTGCCCCGCTGGGATTCGAACCCAGGACCCTTCGAACGGCAGTCCGCATGATTCACTGCTTAGTAGGGCTTTCTACTCTCTCCTTTAATTCTTGTATTTTCTTTGAAACCGAATCATGTTCCGCTACGCTGCTCCTGTGCGAATTAGTGAACACATATCAGTAGCAATGGATGTGTTAAATTATAAGAACTATTTCGACGACTTCACTTTGAGGAAAAAATTACATAATTTAAAAATAGGTATAGACGCTTCAGGTGATGACACTTCGGACATGAGTCCGATCGATTTTCGCTTAAATGTTTTGTGTAAGCTTCAGGTAAAGGTTGACATATGTTTCTGATAGATTTTTCCTGCTTCATAAAATCTAACAATTGTTCATAATTGACTTTCATTCCTTAAAAGGCATAACGAATGGGTAGAGTACCTCTTTGTAACCTCAACGATGTAAATGATTTCCATTGCCAAAACTCGTAGAATATTGGCTCAAAAAAAGTTTTTTTTATTACATTAGAAGCCTTTTTTATAACCTTTATAAATCATGTCCTACATAAACACATCTAAGATATGATTTATAAAATGTACCCCTGTTAGCGGTAGAACGGCAGATCGTTTATCCGTGATTGAATAACCAACATCCAAACCTTTTAACAAAGTTCAATACCGCTTCAGCTAATACTGCTTATGTATTGTTTTAGTTAAAATATACGAAAATCCTAGGGTGCAAAATCTCATTTCTGTGTTGGAGTTAGATATTTATACGGCCGCCCTCATAAGTATGACCCTCGTTCACGTCAGAGACTACCTCGTTTGCAATAACGGCTACATGTAAAGAGGTTTATTGTAACATTTTTTGTTGTCTCATTATCCTAATGTTTATATAAAACGGTTGTGTAACATTACGACAGTTGTTCAGTAGGTATACATGTAGGTATGCTTGGTAAAAAATAACTATAGAATAAAGGAAGGAAAGCCGAATGTAGAGCATTTCGTATGCTGCTTCTATTTGCAAACTCTACAACACACTAGTCCCAAAAAGCAAAACTCGGATCTTGACTGCGGCTTGATTGGGTGACTGTTATGTCAATTCTTTAGACTGCGCGTTAAGCTTCCAACGTTCCGGTTGATCTAAGTGACAATCATTAATTCTGTTGGGGGCTTTTGACGTGGTTTCAAATGGCTATTACTGAGCTGTGGCGATGACCTTGTAAGGCGTAGACACACGCATTTCTACCCTCTGACTAGCAAAAAGTCTGTGAAGAAGATGCAGTCGCTGACAATTAGTGTAGGGCCTGGACAATTAGGGTAGGGTCGTGAGTATAGGCGACGGCAGCTTGTTGTGGTCGCAAGCTTTTGTGCCAGGAGGATGGCTATCGGCACAGCGCAAGGTTGGCAAGCAAAAGGGTTTAGTGGTTAGGAATAAGAATATTAACCTGATCCCTTCCATAGACTTTTAGAAGATCCCTTCTAATGTAATAAATACCATCCAACCGACGTGTTATCCACTAACCAATATCACAATGGTTCTTTTTAAATATTATAATGCTTAGAGCATTGCTTATCCTAGTTTTAAGAAGATAAGAGGATCGCAGCAGCGGCAGTTCATCGACTTGCATGCAATCAAGATATATGACGTAAATCACTGATTTATTTGAACGAGTTTATGCGACAAAAACGCGTAGAGAGAGATCACGTTGTTGGCAAACGCTTCAAAATTTGATACTGGTCATTAATTTTCCGGGTCCCCGATGCAAACCAGTACACAAATTCAACTTGCAATAATTCAACAAAATGCAATACAGTACATGCAGAAATATAAAGTATTTGTACAAATGTATCTGCGTGCTGTATTGTTGGTAATAATTTTATCGTAGTGTGTCGCACTGTAACGTTGCGTTCAAATAAACGGTACCTTCTTTCTTTTAAATCCCCAGATAATGTAAATGCGAGTTTGCAGCGAAACTCGTGTAGTTTCGCTCCTGTTGGTTCTTTAGTATTTATTTAATTTTTGTTTCAGCTTTTGCTTACCGCTTCGTCGGCATGGATTTGGAGTTTAAACTATTGTCAGCTACCTATTGAAGACGGTTGGAGTTCTCAATAAAAAAAATATTCTTAATCAAAATTACAGTCCGATTCTGGAGATAAAAAATGGGATAAAAGGCAATTCTCATGTATCTTACAAAATTGGCACTTATTTAAAATGGGTAATACGGGAGCAAAATATTCAAAAAGTAATCGTTATTTCTGGCCAGCGCTGCGGTCTGATTCCCCGTATTCCCCGTATCCGTCTCCTATATATGTTATCGGTAATGACAACGCAAGCAGTTACTTAACTCTGCAGAAGCATTGTCAGCATGCGAGTGCACCTCTCAGGGAATAATCCCATTCCATTAACAAATGAATGTAGATCCTACATCAAATTACTAAATGAGTTGTATCTAGTATTAAAACAATAACTTCTTCCTGCGCGACTGTTTGAGACTCTGCACGACTACTCGAATATCCGCGTCTCCTTGAGCGAAAGCACGTTTCATGTCCGATAACATACACCGTCTTGTCTTGACATGGTTTGACTGTTAATTCCATAGTTTTGAAACTTCATATTTGTATAGTTTTTAAAATAAATTATATACATGAATCAAACAATTAACGTTTGACACCCCACACTAGAATTTCGTATGTCGTAGGTGCCATACAGACACAAACAACCAGATCAGGAACAGAAATTTAAATTTCTGTCTCCCTGGGAATTGAACCCGGGACCCTAAGAGTGGCAGGATGGCATTTTTACCACTGTACCATATGTTTCGTCATTGAATGCAAATAATTCGAGAACACGAAGAAAACCGCACAAAGAAGTCTAGTAGGTGCTTTGATATAACCAAAATTTTAAACTTGTAATAACCACTATGCAAAGTAAAAGTTTTGAATTTAGATTCAGACATCATTCGTAGCGAATGTAACAAAGTTGGTACTTGGTATGTTACAAGGAGGAATTTTGAACTGGTAAACTTTTATCAGTTGCAAACTTTAAGAGACTCCTTCAGTCGGACTGCCAATTTGCGCATAGGGACTGAATATCTATAAACTTAAAAAAAAATGCATATCTGGAAAACTGTTATCTCGATTATTCCTGTACATTGTTATTATTTCCTACTTATCCACTAAGGCGCCTACCGCTATTTAGCGTTTGGAGCGACCTCTCCGTTCTCCCTTTGGTAGGACCGGCCCTGCCCAGAGGACGTAATTGGTACGCCTAATGTCCTTTTGACAAATCTCAAGGAAGTTGAATAGGGATAGATTTAAATGATTAAATATTTAAAATTTATTTAAACATAGTAGGAAATGAGCATGCAGATCACCTGACGTTAAGTGGTCACTGCAGCCCATGGACATCTACATTAAACCTCAACTAGGACGGTAGTCCTTTATGAGATCGTAAGTGAAATGCCTCATGTCCAGTATCGTCCTGCTTAACCACACCCTTCAAGCCGAAACACAGCAGTTCTCACACTGCTGCTTTACGATAGAAATAGGTATAGCGGTGATGCCGCCGCAGGCGAGCCTTCGATATAAAACTCTACCACCATCACGCTTTCATTTTAAATTCAATTTAAATACACAATTTAACGATATCGTTTCATCCAACCTGTTTAATTCGACAAGCTCGACAAATGTTGCTGTCTAAGTAAATTCAAATAAGATCCAAAGCGGATCCCTTATAAAACCCGAACGTGTAATCAGCTTACGCCGCAACCGAGAACTTTGAGCTAAATTAAATTTTGGGTCCATATAAAAAAAGCTTATGAAAGGCTTATTTTATGATAATTAATTGGACCTAGATGTATTCACTATTAAAAACCGTCTTCTTGTCTATTCTTAATACGAGTATTAAGAATAAGATGATTTTATAAAAAACGTAACTCAATAAATTTATTCCGCAGATTTTCAGTATAAAATACTACAGTAGATTTCCTTCCGATATTTTCCTCGACCGAGTTGGTAAATGAGAAGTGCTAGCTTTCAGCTTGGACAAGAAGAGTGGAGGACAGGAACTCAAACCACTGTATTACTGTCTATTTATTCCTTCTCTGGCTTACGTACAATAAGTCACAAAAATTTTATCGCAGTCGAACAAATTGCTTAGGAGCCCATAGAGTACAAACAAAGAAACATTCATTTCTATTACATTCTATATACAGATAGATGGAATCAACACAAAATGTGTAAGCTCTATAAAATCTATTGTCTATTATTAACATTGAATAATTAAGTAACAGTGATTATATGATTATTTATGTGTATTTAAAACTCTACCTTCGAGCTTTTAGTAGCCACGTTAACCTCAGTGAACTCGTGAATAATGAACGTGCGAGCCCGCGCCGCCCCATTAGTTAGTGGGTTTATTCACACCGTATGCCTCGACCCAGTGAAATTGCAATTTGTTGTTAAATGACGCCGAAACGAATTTCATGTACTAATCGAAAATTTTATAGACAATAAATATTATTAATTCCCGATTCAAATAGGAAAAAAGCTCGTCTTCGTCGTGCTTCGTTCGTAATATTAGGTATATTAAAATTATAAGGGATGAAAACTTATTACTCTATAGTATGTAAAACAAAGTTCAAAACTTACTTGTTTAAAAAAACGTATTACTCTGTCACAGAATTTATAAATGATGAAACCTATAGAATGACGAGGGTTTCGTGCCCTACCCCGACAATGGAGGTACACATTAAGTATAACGGATCGCCAAAGCTGATGATTCAGTTAAATGAAATATTATCTTAATTAATTGCTAGTGTACAAATTTAAATATTGGGTAGCTAAATTATTATTGAAAATTTTGGCATTAACTTAAATTCCTTAAATTTCAACGTAAAGTATATACGATATCTTAAATTTACAGCACAATACGTTAGTAATAGTAACATAATGTTGAGTTTTATACAGGTAAGTTAGTAATAGCGTGGTAAAAAATCTCGACTTCCGCGCTCCGGTGGGTCAGGGTTCCAATCCCGGTACAGCACCAACTTTAACGGTAAAGGAAAACATCGTTGAGAGTTCTATAAAACGTTCTCAAAGACATGTGAAGTCCTCCAATTCGCATTACGGACTTAAGGACTTCGGAAGATAAGAAAAACAATTTAAAAAAACCGTATTTGCATAAACATATCTTTTGTTTGTTTATTTAAATATCTACGGTTTATACCGTGAACCGCCTGGTTGGTCTTGATATTATTTTAGCAAGAGCAACAATACGAGTTAATACCTGAAATCTACTACTAGATAGCACCCGCGACATTTGGTTCAAGAACTTTATTCTGATACAGAATTTACACCAACTTAGTTGAGAACTTACACTAGTCTTAAAATAAACAATCTCGGCAGTAAAACGCGCCGACTGTAATTATATGTTTAAGTAATGTTTACTGTAATAAAATTATATTAACTTAAAAATTATATTAACTACAGCGTTGCAAAAAATTTATAAATCAAAAGACACAAGGTTACAAAGATATAGAGCGACCAGAAGGGGCTTGTGATGCTTATATAGCAAATAATACTTTATAGTCGCATATCAGTAAAAAACATAATTATGTGTGTCAGGTTCTACTGTATCTCGTCAAAGAAATCGAAATGCAAAAATTTTGTAACTAAATTGTGAATGTTTCATGCAAAAATATTTCACACAAATATTACGCCTTAGCGGCCACAATAAACATTCGATGTCTCTTTTTACACTCCCTTCATTTGTAGTCTACTCGTATGCTATACGTTAAACGAGAGTTTTTTCAGTTAGGCTGTTGGCAATTTTCGTATTATATCAAATAAATATTTTAATATGCTAATTCATTCTGTTTAAAATAGATAAATTGTGTTTTGCAAACGCTTGTAGAAATATTAGAATATTTATAGTGTGAGAAATATTAACGTGTTTCAACTGATTTATGTTCTTGATACGAAGATTAATTACGTCATTGACCTATCATGGCAGTACACAAATAGTCCCAAAACAAAGTAAATCGATCCAAACTAGGCGGCGTTTAGGGCATTTGCTTCGTTAACGTGACGACGTTTTGTATAATCTCATTACACCCGTTCACGAAATACAGAATTACCGTATTTTAGGTAACAGTATGCAAATTTGTACCATCAACGCTGGAGGGAATTGCTAGTTCATCCTAATTACCTTAAACTGGCAACTAGAGGGCTAGAGGTAAAATTAAACACCTTTCAATCAGTCGTTAATCACATTTTTAATAATTAACTAACCAGAGCTGGTGTGGTGAGCCAGTCGCTTTTTTACCCCGTTTTTTAGCCATGGTTAGTGGAAAGCGTAAAAGTGATAAAAGAGAAAGTCGAGTATTTTTGTAGTTTTAAGAGACTAATTAGTAACTTAGTTTTAACTTATAGTACTAAAAAAACTTAACGTAAGAATGCGTCTTTTGGTTTCTGTTAAGGCTAAGATAAATTTTTGTCGTGTTCATGTAAAAATTACTTTTAATAAATATCCTACGTAGCTACGTGAGAATTATTTATTTCTTGTCAAAAATAGAAATAAAAAACTAAATAGTTTTGACGTCCTTCGTAATGATTACGGTTCGATTGGCCGGTTATTATTACAACATTTCGGTTTTTCCAGACATTATTTGTAACCGGTTTACAACTACCAAACACGCTTAAGAATAAAAAAAAGGTTATTTATAAACGGACTGCCTTTTTCAATACTTAGCTATATTATTGGAAATAAAATATTTAAAACGTACTGAGGTATAAAGCAACAGGAACTATTTAGTATGATAAATTTGTCCGTTTTCGTTCACCGTTTTAGGTACCATTTCATTCATTTATCGCCGCACCTACGAGTATATCTGCCATAAAGCAGCCGTGTGAGGCATTCTTACTTAGTTTTTAAGTAGCAATGCTTCAACGTACCACCACAGATAGAACTGGTCTGTGGTGACCATTTAACGTCCTTATTTGAGCGAATGGGGCAGTAATAAATATGCCGGTCTGCCGTTCGTAGGGTCTTGGGTTCGAGACCCAGCGGGGCAGAAATTTGAATAATGAATTTAGATTTCTGTACCTGTTCTGTGTGTCTCCATGGTACCCACGACTCAGGGAATCTTAGTGTGGGGCTTTGAGTGTGAAACGGTATTTATTATTTTTTACTGCTGCTTTAGGTAGAAATAGGTGCTTCGGTGGTGCCGCCATAAGCGAGCCTTCGACATAAAGCTCTACCACTTAACCAGAGTTTTCTGGTTTTGTTTTGTTTTAGACTTGTGTATGTGTATTGTGTATTTTTTTCTCGATACGAAATCGATTAATCAACATAGATTAGCGATCGTGGCGAATTAATTTGTAAACAGCGCGTGTAGAGGATTAGCGCAAAACATCGATCAGAGTTATCTTGATGGGACGAGGCTTAGAGCCGACTCGTTTATTGTATGATTAAACCCGTGTGTATCAATAAACGCAGATGAATTCAATTAAACATGCCAATGACAAAAATGCTAGTACTCGTGTACGCGAAGGGAGTCATAATTTTGTGGCGTTGTTAAAACTAATTTTCAATTTGCCAGCAAATAAGAAAATTCTATTTTAACATTAGTAAACCGAAATGGCGGCTTGTAAATGTTCACATTTACATTGTACTTGCAGTATCATTGTACAAGCAGTGATAGTGATGAAGAGTGACTAATTACGGTTACAGAGCAATGATAACTTAGTGGTTAAGAACCTCGACCTATTGCTCTAGTAGGTCGATTTTAGAATCATTAAAACTTACCGGTAAACGCGTTTTAAAAAATAATGATCACTTGCTTCAATGGTGAAGGAAATAACGAGAAGAAACCTATATACCTGAGGGTTCTCCGAAGCTCGAAGGCACGTGGAGGCCTATGATGTACATATATACCGATAGACATAGACACTTGGTCTTTGCGAGCAAACAGCCAGACAGTGGGACAATGATGGCTTGATAATGATTCCTTGTATAAATTTTATATAAATATGACATGTTACCGATTCCGACTCACGATTATTATTGTACGCGACACCAATTATTCATTTTCGTCTTTCTCTTCATCTGACTGGCATTCTCACGAAAACGTATATAAAGTCGCATTATTATCAGAAGGTAGTAGAAGTAGAAGCCTTGAGAAGAAGGGCTAGAACCAGGACATCTGATTCGAACGTTCTACCGTACGTACCGCGCGCGTACGCCTCACGTGTTTATGTGAGATGTACGCTCTGTTCTCGATCAGAACTAACAAGCAACAATAAAATCATATATGACACCATCGATCACTGTCAACTCCATAAAACTAACCAAGCTTTCACTTCTGCAGCGTTCAGTTTCATATCACTTGTAACCGAAGTCATCCACACATTATTGTCCCACTGCTGAGCACGGGTCTCTTCTCAGAGATGAGAGTGCATAGGCCATAGTCCACCACGCTGGCTAAGTGCGGGTTGGACGACTTCGCATGCCTTTGGGCACGTGTCAAAAAGGGAGTTTGGAGAATTCTCAGTCATAAAGGTTTCCTCAAGATGTTTTCGTCGTTTAAGCGAGTAATTTGAACCCCGACCCACCGGAGCGGGGTTTCGAGATTTCTGACCACTAGGCTATTATTCACTAACTAGGGTATAAATAACTAAATATAAATATAAAAAAGCAAATTATGACACTTTTGCTTGTATTCAGCTTGAAGAGCTATCGGTACCACCCATCAGACCATCATTACGGCCGGTCTCATGAGTTCCCCAGAGATCCATTTTGAAGTAGTCCCAATGCGGTGAAGCTTGTAATTAACTAAACGAGTACGAATAATGTACTGATTTTTAAACTCTGATTAAACCTAGGGAGTATAACAAACGTGGTATAGTCAGTTTAGTATGGGTGTACCAAATTACATCCTACATTACTACACTTAATAACTAAATAAATTAATAAATGTATTAGGTCCCTACTAGACATATCATATTATCTGCTCATAATATGCTGGAAGCGCTGTCGGTAATACCGAGAGCATAATTTTCGAACGTGATAGGCGCTCTCATTACAACCCTCCAGAGAACCTTATCGTTTAATATGAACTAGTAGTTAATATCTTTTACTTTATGTGTATAAGAAAAACCTGATGTAAAATTAATTAACTTATGTAACGATCATAGGTAATTTAAAGTTTTCGGGTTTAATTATAAATAAAATTAAGGTTTTTAACACTTCTGATAATTGAATTATTTTTCGTCGAAGTCTACAGAGTCCATTCACAAATTCAAAACAAATTCAAAATTCAAAAAGTTTATACAGTTCAGTTTAAAGTTATACCCTTTCGCATATATACATATACATATATGTATGTAGGTAAATGTCGATGTACTTTTAGAAATTTTTATGAGACAACCTGGGGATCTAAACCTGGGGACCACCTGATGTTAAGTGGTCACTGCAGCCCATGGACATCCACATTCGCTTCGATTATAAATTCAACTTGTAGAAACTTGGTCCCAATCCATCACCGAGTTCATCGCGTATTTGTAAAATTCGCGTTGTTTTGCTGAAATCCAGTTATTCTCTAATTCAATGGTACACTACTGATTAACTAAGAGTACCCGTCAAAGTCAAATGTCATAGTGGACTATGGCCTAAACTCTCTCATTTCAGAGAGAATACTTTCGCAATAGTGAGGCAATAATTGGTTGATGTTGACGATAATAGCGATGAAAATATATATATTTTTTAATTTTTTGTCTGTTTCCTCGTCAATCGAGCAAAAACTGCTGAACAGGTTTTTATGGGACATTCAGGGCTTTCAAGAACTTAGTTCGACTGCCTAATAAAAATACTTTTATAAAAAAAAAATATTCAATCGGAATAGCAAACGATCAGGCCACCTGATGTTATGTGGTCACTGCAGTCCATGGGCATCCACGTCAAACCTCAACTAGGACAGAAGTCCTATCTGAGGTTGTATGTGGACGCGTTGCTACTCCTGAGGACTATATTGAAATACCTCCTGTCCAGTGTCTTCTGCCTAACCACACCCTTCAAACCGAAACACAGCAGTTCTCACACTGCTACTTTACGGCAGAAATATGTAGGTGGTGCCGCCGCAGGTGAGGCTTCGACCTAAGACTCTATTCTATTGTGATGCCATCATCAGATACCTACAACGTAGATGTTACTGCCGTTAATTACTTAAAGTTCGATACTAAAGACTGTCTAGGCTCTACAGCAATTACTTTTTATACTTCTTTAATCGAGTTTTCTTTATCTTACCTGACAGCCAAGTTTTTTGTGCCTACCAACTTTTCTAGACATATTTTGTTGTACTGCACGCTACGATGTTCAATATTATGAAGAAACTTCAATTAATTTAAATTGAAGTTGGTAAGTAATATTAGATGTCACTGGGAACCAACGCCAAAAGTTTCTAACTGTCGGTAGGGTATTCCGTGTTTTTTTTTTTAGTCAAACGGAGTAGCAAACGAGCATGCAGGCCACCTGATGTATTCTATTTACATTTCAGTGGTGCGGTGAGCTAACCGTCCAAGGGGAATATACACATAATCCTTCATTAGTGGAATCTCATCATCAATCTGTTTTCGTCCAACTGCTGGGCAAAGGTCTATTCCTTGCAATAGATATATATGGTGGTAAAGTCTAAAGTCGACGGAACCTATTTCTGTTTCAAAGGAGCCATATCAACACTGCTGTATTTTGGTTTGAAGGATGTGGTTACGAAGAATACACTATGCAGGAGGCATTCCAACTTAGTCATAGTGCATTCAAACTCAGACAGGACTTCGAGCTTAGTTGTGGTTGTATATGGACGTCTATTGGCAGCAATAACCACTTAACATCAGGTGACCTGCATGCTTGTTTGCTACGACAATCAAATTATGGTAGATGTGTATGGTAGATAAAATCTAAAACTGAATTCAAATATTGTATTATTTTACAGACACTGTGAATTCTACTCAATGAAAACATTTGAAAATAAACATCGAATATCCCATATAGCAACTGCGGATCATCTGGTACATTTGAAAATACGTAGAAGCGAGTCCGAAATCTTTTTGTAAAAAATTGGAATGCACAAAAAATTGAATGAAAACAAGCGTAACAGAGGACACGAATGAGTTTTTATAAGTCGCATAGCTTTTAAAGGTATGTGAATTTTATGTTTTTTTCTTTACATGTTGATCCCAGGCGGCTCAGGTTCGACCATTACTGACATTGATTTGTTCGAGCGTGACGATGTACTTGTCCCACTACTTGTATTCGCTTGCACTTATCGCAATTTTCAGTGACGTCAAGTGAATTCTCAAGCTTTTCATATTGAATTATTATGAGGAAAATAAATCATTTTTAACAAATTTGTCATAAAACTATGTTTTGCCGTTGACTTCGCTCGCATAGATTTAGGATATAAAAAGGTAAGTAAAAAATAATGCAAATATTCCGTAAGAATCTTTTGTATCCCGGATTTAAAAGGTTTTATTTATAAATGTTTTTTTATAAACGAGCATGCATGCCGCCTGATGTTAAGTGATCACAACATCTTATTGACATATACATCTAACATCAAATAGTAACGCAGTCCTGAGGACTAAGTTGGAATGCCTCCTGTCCAGTGTATTCTGCATAGCCACATTCTTAAAACTAAAATGTTGCTTTCATTAAAATACAAGCCAGCCCACACGAACCTTCGACGTAAGACTCTACTTCCATCGAATGTTAATTAGGACGTAATCTCACATAGATTACGTCCGGAATTTTATTTACCGTGCCGTGTATGCGTGATCGAGTAACAAATTTGTAGAATTATAAAATATGTTATAGAATTATAAATGCATTCCGGGATAAAATATTCCCTATGGCATCAAACCAGGACATGGTCTGTCTGTGTACCAACTTTCATTGAAATTCGTTAACAGTTCACAGTTAACGCATTACTGAGTAACAAACATTCAAACATAACAAACTTTCACATTTATGCTACAGTAGGATTATCTTTTCCTATAGTAACACTGTACTTAATATATTTGACTTTCCCCAAACACCTTTAATATGCGGTTCGCGTCATATTGGGTAGAATATTAAGTACGCATAGATTTTCTGGCCGAGACTAGATTTACAGTAATAAATTACCCATTAGTATGATAGATGTGTGGCGATGGCTCCCTGGGAACTCTAGCAGTAATGTATGTAGTGCGCTTGCTGGGACATTAATCTCACTCTGTCATCTCTGTACCAGCAGCATATCAAAATAATTGTATCAGTGATACCATGATCACGCTGCTGGAGTAGCTGCGTTGACAGTAATTCATCATCATATTATCATCATCATTTTGGTATGCTCAGAAATGAGTGATAATTAATAATAAATGATATAATTTCGAATTTGATCCACGATTCAGCGAAGCGGGAGGTTGAGTTTCTTAACTACTAGGCTATCGCTCACTCACTAGGCTGTCACTCACTCAGTAGACTGTCACTCACTCGTTGTCAGTTATTACCTCACTGTAAGCGCTTGTACTTGGGAACACTGATGCTTTACAGCATAAAATAAGTGCACCGCTCTATCATGGAGAATTATACATAGTAGCTAAACGCTGAAAAAAGCAAAATTTTCGCGAGATATTTTCAGATAGTGAATCAAAATTCAGCGACCAAATGTGGGCTTGTATTTACCAACCCGCAGGTAAACTCCGCCTGCAGTTAAAAAGGAATTCGGGGGAAATTTTATCGCTCGTTAGAGACCTTAAATGGTGAGAGCGTCCGGACCCGTGCGCTTCAGGAAAAGCTCCCGTCCTATTATTACATAGAACTAGTAAATCATT
>DWKW01000964.1:0-14015 GCA_018250115.1 Doberes anticus
CTTGCTTTAACGGTGCAAAAAAAACGTCGTGAGGAAATCTGCATATCTAAGAGTTCTCCATAATGTTCTCAAAGGCATGTGAAGTCTGCCGATGCGCACATGGCCAGTGTGTCACTATGGTCTGACCACTCTGATATCCGAGAGGAGACCCGTACCCCGTGGTTGGATTCTTCTTGAACGCTTCTGTTCCGAAATTTCTATGTAAAGAATAACCCCCGGTCACCCGCCGTATATTACCGACACCGACGATTTAAAGGCAACTCAATTTCCGGCTGAGTTAGCAGCCGCTTTCGCCGTGAGCATCAAAACGATATGTGATGCCACACGAACTGAGAGATCGGAAGCGCATGTGTCGAGGCAAATCTTGCGTTGCTGAACAGACAAAGAAATCATATGATTTTGAAGATAAGTATTTGGTGACTTAGTGCAGGTATGTAGGTACATTATAGCTTCTCACCGTGTGGTACGACAGTAATTTGTATTGTGATTTAATGAGCACAATGATTTCGAAATTCACGACTGCCCAGTATGTTTTATCTAATCGCTGGTCCAACTGCTTTTGCAGGATAACGCGCGAGTTCACACTGTAGAACAGACGGTTTCTAAAGCTGCAAGAACCAGGGTTGGAAGTTCTTCACTATGGAAGGTACGGCGAATACCGTATTTACCTATTATAAAATATCCCTGATGGCACCATCAGTCGGTAAGGCAGATCTCACAATTTATAAAATATTTTTTACGGGTTTGATCAAATATACATATAGTGTAGGTCAAAAAAAATTGTTTGTGAATTTTTATTGAAAACTTGGTGTCACTGAATTTTTGAAACTATGTGCACGATTTGACTTACTTTCAATAAGATATTATCAAACAGTTGATTTTATTACGATCTGTAAAAAATTGTGGCCGCTATCGTGTAGCAAAATTTAATTAAATCCCATAATTATAAATTTTACTAATTTAATTAACTCCATATAAATACGTACTCGTGTGTATGTTTAGATCGGTATAATCTGCCCGTGACACTGATGACAAGTACGAGATAGATATTTTATATATCATACGAGATATATATATTCAATATGGGGTCCTTATAAAATGGAGTCCTTTAAGGCACAACACATAGGTTATTTCTCTGCAAATGTGCATCGGCGACGGTGAAAACTTTCCATTAGGTTGTCAGGAATTCTGATCCACTTTTACTTTCCTACTAACTTACTTGTTAAGCAAACCCAATACTATTCCGTTTCACAAGTTTAAGTTCCAAACGAAGTTTACTCTTTTATAGGATAAATTGAAATAGAAAATATGTTAGAATTGATAAATCGAATACTCAACACGGTATCACCGTGTACATGCACATTGCTAAATTTAGCTCTAAGCTCTAGCTTTAAGTTATGAAACCTTACGTATGTACGATCAAATATTTCTATGTTGCGGTTAAACGTCCGGTTCATAAATATCAAGCAAGACTATCGATCAGTTATGAAAATCTCACATGTGTTTAGTGGCAAAACTTCTAGTATTTAAGTACTCATAATTCTTACATAATGGGAAGTCTTAGTAAGGATTTATAAATTTAGTCTGGTTTGTTCTATTTTATCTTCTATATCTATAACACTTTAAAGAGCAGGTAAGTACTGGGATTGTTCTCATACAAATATACGCAAATTTTACCCGTCCATTTCGCCGACATTGACACTCTTGATACTTAGGAGTCACTCAACACTTTTTCTATTATTGATTTAAGAGGATGTATCTTTAAATATAGCAAAATATAAGTTATAGTGTTAAAAAAAATTACACAGACAGTATAGATAGAAAACTCACAATTGCAACTTACGAGTATTGCAATATGGTTCAATAATGTCTTTGCGTGCGCGTAATTGACTTTGTTCTTTTATTTTTTAAAGCCAAATTTAATACGTTTCGACAGAATAACTTCGATAAGATGTTTTTAATTATCAAATCTATTAGGTAACAAAGAAAGTAACAAATTAAGAAAGCTGAAAAGTATCAATTAATTTCCTCACATGACACCGTAGATGGAAAGTAAAAGCTATGAGTGATAAAGCTATCAGGTGTAATGACTATAATGGAAAATAGCTCATGCAATACCCCATAATAAGCGCACTCTTTGTCTTTGACAATGCCAAATGCATTATTCAGCCGACAATGTCTTATTATTTTCCCTGTCGCACGTTTTTCCTCGACACGGTTACGGCTGGAAGGAGTAACACAATTGTTATGAAAGAACGCAGATTCTGGGCACTTGTTGCAGTACTGCCGAGTAATGAGATACAATTCAATGAAATTTATTACAGTAAATATTAGCAAATCAGCAAGAGAATTAATCCCATTAAATAAAAAAGACAGGTAGAGGAATGTACTTAGCATGTCGTGACAAGCAAGGTGAAGACCTCTTTTACTATACTATTGTATACTTTACAATACATACTTTACGATACAATATACTTTATTCTGCACACCATTCAAAAGTATTAAAACTAAATACAAAGAACAAATTAAATACAAAAGGCGGTCTTATCGCTAACACAGTTATTTCTGACAGAGAACCTTTGGACGGAGGCCAAAGTATAAAGAATTGCTAATGGAGGGTTGCGTTTTGTCTATAAACAGTAAACATACAAATACATATACATACACATATATATATATTTATTTAATAAATAATTACGTTGAATACATACACATATAATACAATTTACATTACGTAAGTCACGAATGAGTCTAAGTGACAGACAATACAGCTTGACTTGATTTTTATATCTATATTGTCTTATATGAATGGGGAAAGAATTGGACAACGTATACCTTTTCAGAAGAATTAAGGTATAGGTGCATTGGTACAAATAATTTAACCGTTCCTTTATATATTACTGTGTGGTAGGATTAAACAGCACGCAGGAAGTAGTAGAATGAGTATCACGGCGAAGACGAATAGGGAGCCATTTGAGCGTTTTACGAAATTCGGAAATGTGGTCATGTTTACGTAACCCAAATATGAACCGTATGCAAATGTTCTGAAGGCGTTCAAACTTATTTAGTTAACCTTATGGATAAGTAGATTACGGTTCGGGCGCAAGGTAGGAGGAAAATACATTTAATGTCAGCAGTTCGGCGTATAGTAATTGCGGTGAAACTAAGATATCGCTTATCGTGGTTTTGAAAACATTTTTCATTTGCATTGATATTATATCATTGGATGAAAACTGTTTTTCGAAGTTATATTAAACATACGCAATGAGAAATTAATTATCACTCAGTTTATCGGTGAAGATAAATATCGCGAGGAAACTTGATAGTTCTGCTCAATGTTTTTAAGGCATGTTAAGTAGACCAATCCGCATTTGGCCAGCGTCAATTTCTATGTCCTAAACCCGTTTCATAGAGGAAACCCGTGCCCAGCAGTAGGACAATAATGGGTTGATGGGGTTTTACTATTGTTACATCAACATATAACAATAGTCAAAATAACTATGTAGAAATGTATTTTTAGGTAAACTGACTGACGTAATATAGTTTGCAAAAGTTTTGTATAAATACGTATTTATGACTACTCTTTATATATTATTTTAATTCTTAGTTACTTTTCTGTGTGTAATGTTCCCATGTGCAATGTGCCTTGATGCATTATTCCATCAAAAACGTATATAATAATGCTATCCAAATGTCGATCTATAATTGCAGCATTGACTTCTCGGTTATCGGCGCAAGTAAAATTCGGATTTCGTCATTCATTTTTTCGACAGCTTTTATGAAACCAATTCCAGTCATTGTATGAGGGCTGTTTTAACAGGAAAGCAATATTTGCCTATTACAAATAAAAATACTGGATCTAAATTTGAATTACCTGCACGTTCCTTATTAGCACGTTCTTTGCATAACTTAATCATTTCTAGTAAATTGTTACATTGTAGATCGAGTAAGAATTTCTCTGTAAGACATTTCTGAAGCCTTTGTTACGGTTCTAAATTTACAAAAACACCCCTTCTTAGAAGTCACTAACGCGTTGCTTGGCCTTATATTAATGTCCAAAGGCGACGGTTACTATTTAACATCACGTAATTCGTGGCATTGCTTTGCTGGTTTTAACCAATAAAACTCAAAGTACTAAAAAAACTCACTGCTCTTTAATCGTGTTCTATACGTAACCTGGGCCATGATTCTGGGTAAAGATAAATATAATCGAAAGTAGGTTAGGGTCATGGGTTTTAATGTAATGTTATCTTAAACTACTGTAATAAAAATGACTAAATAAAATACAAATAACAAAATAAAAGAAGTTGGTATGTCATCTTTCGGAGGTCATTTACATATACATAACTTATTAGCAGTAATAATAAACGAGCGGTCATGCGTTTCGGGGTTCGATTCCCAGCGAGGCAGAAATTTGAATCGTGATTTAGACTTCCGTACCTAGTCTGGGTTTTTGAGTGCTTATTTCTATGTTTGACCATGACACCTACGACACGGGGAATCCTGGTGTGGGAGCTAGAGTGTGGAACATTATTTATTTATTTAAAAATCGTTTAAAATTTATACGCATCCGACAGAAACTGTGTGGATCCGATAGAAATCGTACTCATTTTCCCATAACATATTGATGAGGAAATTAAATTTTGCAATTTACTTTCAGTGTACCTTTTTGGCGTCACATTTTAGTTGAAATCAAATGTAGTGTCGAGGAAAACAACGCATATTTCTCGTGGTCCCATTGATAGATCTAGATAATGAGACCAAGAGACTGCTGTTTTTAGGTTCTAAAAATGCGGCTAGGAACACAACCCAGAAGTTGTTCCAGCTTAATCCGTTAATAGCCTGCAACGCATCAATATACGACTTCATTTTATCTCATTTGAAGATGAGGTGGATTATGTGGACTGTAATGACACTTTAAATCACTTTGATTGGTTGAGATTTGACTTGTTTGTGGTACGCAGAGCATACTTTGCATAGAGAAGCAGTAAGAGTACTGCTGTTTTTTGATTTTAGTTTTGTTAGGCAAACTACACTAGCGGCATCAGGACTGGACTGGACGACCAATCAAGAGCAGCGATGTTTGATGTTCTGTGTGACGATTTTGGTCTTATTTTGATATAGATTCCATGACCTTTATGTTGACGACCCGTATGACGCCGCGATCAACGTGCGGTCTGCCATCGGGCGGGTCCTGGATTCGATTCCCAGCGGGGCATAAATTTGAATGATGAATTTAGATTTCTTATCTGTTCTGGTTGTTTGTGTGCTTGTTTCTGTGTATGTCCATGGCACCCATGACACAGGTTAAATCCCACTATGGGGCTATGAGTGTGAATTATTCATTTAACTGCAGTGACTTAATACCGGGTGATCTGCTTGTTCGTTTGCACGCAGAGTGGTAGTTTTTTTTATGTGTTCCCTTTAACATGCTAGTCTGCGTTAATGCATGCGGATATCGTTCTGCCGTAGTCGAACCCTGGACAGAGTAGGACATTTTTAGAAACTTGCTTGATTCAAAAAAATCTGCTCGATTTATTATAAATGAGACGTTAACGTGTCGGGTAATTAAAAAAAATAATTACAACAGTCATAAGAAGCAAAAATTACAAAGCGAGCGCGTGTAATTGTGTGGGTTAATTGGCCATTCATTGCCGGAAGACGCTGTCATATAAATATACTGCCGAGGAAATTGTATTTGGCACCATAATCTGCTATTAATTTTCATTTTACTAATTTTTGTGCTGGTTTTTATAGCGTCACCGGCATGAAATATGTAGTATAAACCGGCTCTTGTAGAAGTGGAGTCAAAGTGTAAAAAAAACTTATGATTTATTTGTTAACAAAAGAGTTCGGATGGTACCGTTTATACCTAAATACACATTTGTTATACATTATGGCGAATTTGGTCTTGCGTCACTCCACTGGGCTATTAGGTTCAGCTCATTTGTTATATCTGGCAAGCAGTCAACATATGTAGCAGTATCTGTGACAATGTATTCGCTTTGTTTGTTTTTATTTTATTCTAACGGAATAACAAATAAGCATGTATGCCACCTGATGTTAAGTGGTCACTGCAAACCGTGGACATCCACATCAAACCTCAACTGGGACGGAAGTGCTATCTGTTGTTGTAAGTGGATGCGTTACTCCTGAGGACCAAGTTGGAATGCCACCTGTCCAGTGTCTTCTGCCTAACTACACCCTTCAAACCGAAACATAGCAGTTTAAACACTGCTGCTTTACGGCAGAAATAAGCGAAGCGGTGGTGCAGCCTCAGGCGAGCCTTCGACATAAGACTACCACCATCAAAGCCAAACAGTCAACAGTCAACATATTATTATGTAGCAGTATCAGTGACAATTCGCATTGTTAGGTTAAACCACAATATTTAATAGCAGTCTGCTAGCGTGCCAGCCATTTGAAGTTAAGTGGTCACTGCAGGCCATTGGCATCCAACCTCAAATAGGAAGTAAGTTTTATGGGATTTGTACGTGGATGGGCTACTCCGTTACTCCTATTACTCCTGAGGATTAAGTTGGAACGCCTCAGGAGGAGTAATGCACGTAGTGCTGGCGAACTTGTGTCATAAGATTACCGCCATCAAAACAACAAAGAAATATATTTAATATTACATTCTTCAATTGAAGTTTTCTACGAAAAGTACTTTACGCATTTTTATCTTTACTATTACGGTCAAATATACAAAATTGCGCAACAGCAAAATGTTCAGAGACATAAATGATAAAATAAAATGTGTTAATTTTTAAACACTTGGTCTTAGACATTTGTAAGTGACATGTCAATTTCCACATTTTTTAGTACATAACAGACTGAAATATTTAGACTAATATGGTATAGTAGGCGATTAGTAAGTACGCTTTGATTGGCGTTTTAATAGGTTTTCACAGTAATTAGGTGACGTATTATATAGTGGCTTAGATGTTTATTTAACCTTTAGCGTCCTGATCTGGTAGATCGAGATCGCTTCCTTGCCACACATCCCAGGCATCACTTTTTTTAAATTTTTTATTTATTTACCAATAATAACGATAACAAATTTTATATTTAATATCTACCAAACTGTTGTACAGTTAGTCGGCAGTTTACAGTTCTCAGTGGTTTTATATTCTTATGTTATTTTGCCTTATTCTTTATCTATTATGTATTAACTATACTACTGCATACTACCTATACAAGCCTATTATTTATTGTTGTGCCCACCAGCGTGATTTTCAGTAGTGGTTTAAAGTATCATCAACCCATTATTTTCCCTTTGCAGAGCACAGGTCTTTTCTTATAGATGGGAGATAGTCCATAGTCAACCACGATGTCCAAGTGCGGGTTGGCAGACTTCACATCCCTTTGAGAACATTATGGAGAAGTCTCAGGCATGCAGGTTTCCTGTCGATGTTTTCCTTCACCATTAAAGCGAGTGATAATTAATTCATAATACGCACATAATTTCGAAAATTTAGATTAGATAATATTTTGAGAAATAGAGGTGCGTACCGGGATTTGAACTTCGACCTATCATAGACAGCTCGAGATGCTGGACCACTAGGCTATCACTCACTTAAATTACTGATTTAATTTAAAGTACTGTGCGTAATTTAAGTTTATTATCACTGATTTTGTGATGGACAATGGACAATTTGGTGAAGGACAATTCGTAAAATCGGCATGTGAAGTCTGCCAGCACGAATTTTGTATATCGAAGGAGTATCATATTATGTGGACTGCATCATTTCACTAATTTTTATGTTCGCAACTATATAACGTAAAGCACTTCTTGAAATCATTGGATAAATAAAACGGGAAATTTATAGCTGTAAATTTTTCCAGAATTAAGTTCTTAATAAAGTTTACGAGTTATCAAGAACTTTCTAAACTTCTGGAACTATTCAGTATTAGTTATTAGACGTAAATATATTACACTTGAAATAATCAAAAAAATCTTTAATCACAATTAAAACCTTCGTAAATCAATTTAATAATTTTTTAAAAATCATAACCTAAATAGCTAGATAACGATATTGCCTTAGGATATTGCTATCAACAACGCAACACTATTATAACTTAGTACCTATTATTTAACTTTTACAAATACAAGGTCAGTGTAACGCACATTGTTAGTCAATACAACTTTTTCTCTTACCGAATGATGTAAAGATAATGGTAACCAGTTGCAACATCGCAGTAACGAGAGAAAAAGTCGATCATGACTATTACGAGCACGGTAATATTACTTGAATTTGCTTTGTGAAATCAACAATTTACTCGCACTGAGGCCAAGGCTCTTAGGAAATCGTTCAATATTAAAAAGTCAATTAATCTGGGCTGTAATTTGAGTGACAGATTAAAAACACATTTGCATGAAAGCAAAACAAATGGTATGAAAAGTGTCCGTTCGAATATTTTATAAGTCGATGTTGACGAAGAAAAGGAAAAAATTGTAACAGTAAAGTAATATTTTTTATAAGTTACAATTTTTGTAGTTACATGACCATGGTGTGAAAATATGAAAGTTATGTTTGTATGAAACTTTAATAACCAAAGATTTTTTATGTAACAAAAACTACAACACCATTTAATGGTACGAGGTCCTTCGCAGTCCATCTCCGCACTTCCTGTCCAGTGTATTCCGCCAAACCTCACTGTTCAAAATCGAAACACAGAAGCACTATTTAATATGGGTTTGTATTACTTTCTAAATTATTTATATCATATCTAAGACTTCCCTTCTGAACGTTATATCCGCATATCAGCGAAAAAGACAAAAGGATTTTAATTGATCTTTCAAATGTTTCCCGTTGCATTTTACATAGATCAAGTTGCATCACTGGTTTTATTTTACCGATCTTTATCAAACTTATGGCAGTTATAAATTTCACTACATTTAAATAGTTTAACTTTAGATTAGAGTTTTGGTTGTTTTCACGAGATTGTCGAATAATCATACAAACGGGAAGGAAAATATTTTGTGTTCAGATGCGTCTGTTTATTTATTTTTTTAATATTTGCAATGTGGCATATTATAAATAAAAGTGAATATCGGTTTCCACTCATTGTCAAGCTTTCATTCAAGCAAAGGATTCTATACTCACGGAGGGCACTCACGAAAATAAGGACAATACAAAAACCCAAACCAGAATCAGGAAACTAAATTCATCATTAAAATATCTGCCCCGCTGGGAATCGAATCCAGGAACCTCCGAAAGGCAGACCAGCATGTTGGTTTCTGTGCCATACTGGTCATCAAAAATAAATAAATAGAATAAGCTATGGGAAATTACAAAATTCACATAAATTTAATTAATGTGTCTTACAATTATGTAAAGTAAAATTCTCATCTTGGTGGATCATCATGAATTTTAATAAGCTACCAACTATGGTTGCTTATTAAAATTGTGTACCCTAACACAGTTGCGTAAAATAATATTTTCTATTTATTTTCCAGTAAACAACACTGATAAAATTAGCATCCTAATGTTAAATACATAGATTACAAGAGAGCCTATTAGCAAAACAATAAAGATAAAGGACGTTAATTTATATATTATGTCATGCACCGATGAATAGTTTTGACCTTTATATATTATGGTGGTAAGCCTTTTTTTACATGGGGAAATCCTTGTCGTGGATAACCCTCTATCGCGGTGGCGTCAGCGCTAACCAGCATCTAATGAAATTAAACTAATGTATTTCATAAGACATTGAATCCACTATAGGTCGGAGACAGATAATAATTTCGTGTAATTTTGGTGTACTAGACCTCGATGTTATTCTTATAACTGTGTTCCTGCAATAATTTTAGAAATTAATGCAAAGGATGTAATTATTACCTAATATTAATTTGTAAAATGTCATATGCACCTACATTACTACTGAGAAAGTTTATGTTTAAAATTCAGTAATGCTTTAACCGCTAAACGGTGTCCAATGAAATTTGGTACGGAATAACTTGAATTCTGCCAGAAGGAAATATTCTAGGTTTAAACACGACTGATTAAACAAAATTTGACCTCTCTGCGGTATGTTATGTCACACATTTAGGAGTTCAATTAAAATGTATATGTTTTATTACTCATGTCTCAGGTGCGAGTGTGTATGTACAACACGAACATACACCAGTGTGAAGCGAGAAAAATCAATATCACTATTAAGTTCTACAGCTACGTAACTAAGAACAGGAAAGTTATTTCTAATCTTTGAACGACACATGTGGTCATATGATGAAGGTCATTTAAACACAATAATTATTACGAAAACATTAAGTACTAATGAACCCGTTTTATAATAATGATAGAATGTTGCTTAACCCTTAACTCATGATGTGATACATGTCCGAGTACATGCAAAGTAGTTTGCCCATATTTAATCGCACGTTTACTTCATATCTACGTACTTTTAGTGAAACTGTAATTTATGCTTGTGAGAAAGTAAGTTACCACTTTAATTTAAGCTAGCGTTGGCTTGCGACATCATCCGCGTGGAAAAAAATATTTCAAATTGACCTCCTAATTGTCAAATGGTAGGTACACTCTACTGTGAGGTCAGCTACATCACAATTTTTGCTTGTCGTATCAAATCGTATGCAAACCTAGACTATGTCTTTTTCTGGGATTCATATCATAACCGTATAATATTTTATAAAAATCTGTTCAAGAGTTTTTGCGTGATTGGAATAAATAAACAAATAACGTTTCACATTCATGGCCCCACAGTAGGATTTAATCTGTGTAGTGGGTGCCACGGACACACACACAAACAAGCACACAAACATCCAGACCATCATTCAAATTTCTGGCCCGCTGGGAATCGAACCCAGGATCCTCCAAATGGCAGACCGCACGTTGACCACGGGGCCATACGGGTCAATAAAATATTCGTTGAACTCCATCTTCGAAAATAATTTATAAATTTATAATGATACACTACATAGCCTTCTGCTCCAGATATTTGTACATACCTTTAGTTTAAATAGTCCGTAAAACATTGTTTTCATATTTATCACCAATATGCTATGCAATATGCAATGCTAATCAGCCACAGTTCTAGTTCATATATAGATTAAGAGTTGATTACAAGTTATATGCTTGGGTACTAAAGTGGCTGGCTCATTAATGTTTAGTACATTTTGCTCTGGAGAACTGGAAGATGACAAGAGTATACATATCCAAGTAATCACTACTCTGGCACGGGTCGAGTATTATATGGATAAGTGCCTAAATTATGTCTCGATACAACAAACGGGAACAACTGCTAAACTTGAAACGCTCCTGACAATCGATGAGACCCGATGATGTTTTGGCACGTCGCGTCCACAGATTTACATTAAACCTCTACCTGGCATAAAACAGTTAATCTAACGTATTATGCTCTTCTTTCTAATGATTTCTAATTTACAGAGTAGCAACGCAACAACGTGTTATGCGAGATGCCATTCTGCAGATCCCACGTATTTGTATTTTTCAATTATTAAACAAAAGACATTTTACCGACTACTCATACGAACTATTATACTCGCAAAGTAATGTTAATATTGTTGACAATTAATTAAATGATTTGGTTCAAGTTCAAGGAAATAATAATTTCCTTGAGTAAAAGAAATTGTAAAGTATATTTATAGAAAGCAAGTGGTAATTAATTTTGAATGCGCACATAGTTTCGAAAAATAATACTTAGACATATTTTTTTTATGTTATATCTAGTAAGTGTACAATAATAACGTAATAATAATATAATTCGAACAGATAAATTGAGAAATTGAGGTGCATGCTGGGATTTGAACCCCGACCTACCGGAGCGGGTGATCGAGAATCTTAACCGCTAGTCTATCACTCACTCAAATCAGTCGCTCAAATTCTTATGGTATATTTTAATAGTTGTTCTGTTTTCATAATAACCTTACATCTCGTAGCAATATAGAAAAAGATAGCAACGTAATTAAGTATGTTATAATTAAATTATCACCGCATATCAGTAAAAACATTTTTTTTATTCATCTCTTGGTATGAGTCATCTCTTATCTGTGCCAAAGAGAGGTCAAGTTGCATTTTAGGTTTTACTCAAGCCAATTTGGGTAAATTTATGGAAAAATTCAAGTCTACCTACTATGAATATAGAAATTCCGAAGTGTCGTTACAAGTTTCATTCAATTGATTCAGTGATTTATGCGTCAAGAAACAGACAAAATGTTCTAATAAATGTTTAAGTGTTAAATAGATTATCACGCATCCCAACATCCTATTGGATACTAAAACATACATCCACACACACAAAAACCAAAGTTAAAATTTCGTTCCAAAAATGTCTTTCCTTCTTCTTCTTTCCCCTTAATGTATATTATGCATTGTGTTTATGGCAGGTAAATTAAGACGTTGTCATTCCATGGTTGAGAAGCATTAGGATTAAATGGAAGGAATACAATAGAGGTGCACAGTAGCGTAACAAGTAGGTACAGCAGTATTGTTTAGAAATGGTTCAAGACCAGATCAATAAAATGGTGTAGTAATTCTTGCAATACATATTGAGTTATGGGAATAAACGTTGCAAACTTATTTTAGTAAAGCTTTTGTTACAACCCAGCATATGAATTGCAACAATTTTAAGAAGGTAGGTGCCTAGTATGCCTTTTGTCATTTATTTTAATTTAATTAGTTTAATTTTATGTCAATTTAATTTAATTTGATTTTTATGTAATTTGATGTCTTGTTTTCATGCTGTCGTTGCCTATAATTATTCTAGCACTTACCTTGGACTTTTTTGTAATATTTTTTTGAAAATGTAATGGTGTATAGAATGTTGGCGACCTTTTAATAAATAAATAAATAAATAGTATAGGTAATAGGGCCTAGTATACATTCTTACTTTAGTTACTTATTTTTAATCCTCAACCTTTTTGTCTTCTTCCTTTTTCTGCTCTTTCAAAATTAATGTATTGTTATATATCTCTCACATGAACTCACGTTTCGTCGTCCTAGAATTCCTAGATTGTTAATTCCTACCTTTTATAGAAGATCCGCCTAGTTTAGCAATAAATAATATTTTTATTTAATTAATCATTTATGTTTAATTGACCTCAATTCGGTAAAATATTTCATATCACATTATAATTACACACGGAATTAACAGTTAATAGTAGTTAATGAGTCACTAGTATAATACTATGTATGTATACTAAAATATTTTATATAAAAACCTTGTTGAAATGCATATAGGGACACAAGGCAAAAGTGTTAAAGAACACGTAGAAACCCATAAATCGTAAAACAACCATTATTAATAAAAATAGTGATCGATTGAGAGAATTTATTGCGTGATAGACTTACATAAAATGTTTGTCATAATATAAAAACTTGATGTAAGCACTGTGGGAAATATGTTATAAAAATTGTATAAGCGTAGTTTAGTTTATCTATCTGGGGTTATGAGAAAAATCGTATTACACTCAGTATTACATTGATGGTGGTAGACTCTTATGTCGAAGGCTCGCCTGCGGCGGCACCACCGCTACACCTATTTCTGCCGTAAAGCAGCAGTGTGATCACTGCTGTGTTTCGGTTTGAAGGGTGCAGCTAGGCAGACGACACTGGACGGGAGGCATTCAAACGTAGTCCTCAGGAGTAGCAACGCATCCACAAACAACTTCAGGTGTCGATGTCCATGGGCTGCAGACACCACTTAACATCAGGTGGCCTACATGCTCGATTGCTATTCAGCTAATGTATATAAAAAAGACCTTTTCGGTTACCCATAAATACAAAAAAAAAAATCGAATTTAAAGTGAGTGACAAACCTAGTGGTTAAGCATCTCGACCCCGCTATGTTGAGTCGAGGTTCGAATCCCGGCACGCACCTCTATTTCTCGAAAATTATTTTCAAAGTTTTCGAAATTATGTGCACATTATTAATTAATTATCACTCGCCTCACTCGAGGAAACCTGCATGCCTGAGAGTTCTTCATAACGTTCTCAAAGGCATGTGAAGTCTGCCAATCCGCACTTGGCCAG
>DWKW01000965.1:0-14014 GCA_018250115.1 Doberes anticus
TAAACCTTCTATTATATATGTAAATAAAAAGTCAACACACAAAGATACCTTTCGTAACCAAAAAAAGATAAGAGTTTTGAAAATATTATTCACAGTAACCAAAAAACTATGAATACATTACTTTTGGATAGAAATAACTTTAATATTTTATGGTTTTAATAAACTAAATAAACTAACTAACTAACTAAATAAACTAAAACAGGTTACGCTTCCTGATCGTTTTTTTCTTCGACAACAATAATAATATAACGACATATAACATATTTTTTGTTTGTGTCGTTATCTATATAAGCCATTTTTATTCTCCAAAAATCTATATGTTAATACGCGAACATTGAATAATGCTGAGATTTTTCAATAGTTATTAATGCGTAAAATATTAAGTTAGTGTTGAGTGTTATTCATTTTCCAATACAAAACGTTTAAACCGATTACTGTATCTCATTTTTATTTGGTTGAATTTCGACCACTAACGGTACTTGTAATTATCTTTTTCCCACACCGTGCAGTTCGGTGGAGCGGATAAGTGTTGAATCTAGAACCTCTCATAGATAGCACGGGTCTCCTTTCATAGATGAGAGTTCAGGCCATAGTCCACCACGCTGGCCAGGTGCGGATAGGTGGGCTTCACATATCTTTGAGAACAATATGGAGAACTCTCAGGCATGCGGTTCTCCTACGATGTTTTTCTTCACCGTTAAAGCAAGTTGTAATTCATTTTTAATACGCACATCATTTCGAAAAGATTGAGAAGATAGATAATATTACGTGAAATAGAGGTGCGTTCTGAGATTCCAAACGAAGGTCGGGTTTCTTAACCACTAGGCTACTGGTCTGGTCTGGTCTGGTCTGGATAGCAGCTGTTGTGGCTGCAAACTGATCACATCGAGGATAAGGGTGTCTCGTGCCTCGGGTGGAGCTCCATGAACACAGTCGTTCGGGGATGATGAGAGCTCTGGAAGTTTAGAGCCTCTCCACATACTGATGGTATGCTTTACCGTAGAATGAAGGGGATTTTAGTGGGTAGAAATACTGCATGCCCCGATCTATATTTCAAGGTATTTGTGGTACCTTTTAGAAGATTTCTCCATGGGACCAAAAAATAGGGTGCATCACGAGGTGGTCAAATGATCTTGCACCCTGGTATTTCAGTACATAAACCTTTTGTATACCTTACACACATCACTAAAATTTATTGGAATGTTTAATGCGAGTGAGGATTCTTAAAGCTGATTATGCTATGTCCAAATAGCGTGACGGACGCGCGACATGGCTGCCCTAGCTTATTCTTGCTTTTGGCACAGAACCAGACTGACTTCTGACCTCGGCTTCTGTTATTTTTGTAGTACCGGTACGCTCCAATGACGAGGACCGGACGACCACATCGAGACATCGTGTAGAACGTTCCTAAAACATTTAAAATTATTATACATTGTTTGTTCATCAAAAGATGATGAAGATCTGACGGTGGGCTTAGAATTCAAGATTCGTCAGCGTTCGGCGGAGCCAATTACAAAGCAATTTTCGATATGCTGAGTTTGTATAAAATATACTATGCGATGAATGACAACATACGTGTTAATTTTATTATTTATTTATTATCCACGACTTATATAATTTATTATTCAGTAGGTACAATGGTAATTTACTAAAGCCATTAACACAATAACATCAGTAAATAGTAATTCAAAATGCTTCAGATTTTCACGTCAAAACGACGACTTTTTCACGCGTAGTCGACGGCTAATCATCTAACTATAATCACATTATACGAGATTATAATGTGCAATTTGCGATTCAAAAGGTTTAAGAGCTGAGTCTCGCATTTGTTCCACGTATTAACAAAAGTAACATTGACAAAAATAGATATGAACGTTAGTAAGAATGCTCAGGAACGTACGCGGCACGCACACACAAACACGAAGAAAACCATTGATACAATTGCGAATGTAAATCAATATAAATACACAAATCAGTTGATATCAATACACTAATAAATAATTGTGCTCATTTAAATTCCTAGGTTATAAACGTATCAAGAAATCGACATGGAATGGAAAATATTTATACATCGTGTTTCCCCCTGTCGTGAGTGCCATGGACACACAGAAAAAGAACTCAAACCCAGGAAGAAAATTCATCATGTCATTCATCAATCAGAAAAAAAATCTAATTAAAATTTCTGCCCCAATGGACGTGGAATCCAAGAGGCACAGAACGGCGGACCAGTACATTGAGCATTATGCCATACCTACGCGTCGTCAATGAAATGTGGTACATTGGTGGTAGTCTTATGTCGAAAGCACCACCGCAGCAACTATTTCTACCATAAAGCAGCAATGTGATAACTGCTGTGTTTTGGTTTCAAAGGTGTATTTGGCAGAAGACACCTAGGACAGGAGGCATTACAACTTTTTTTTCAGGAGTAGATCCACATACAACTTATGCGGCTGTCCATGATCTGCAGTGACCACTTAACATCAAGTGGCCTGCAAGCTCGTTTGTTATTACGTCAATGTATAAAAAGCCATCGAATAAAGTTATTTACAACAAAAGCGAAAATAAATATCAAAACTACAGGCCAAAACAATCAGTAGGTTCCCCCCTTACTAATGGTTGTGATTATTTTTAAGAACTATGATAACATTATTCACGGTGATGATAGAAGCTCTGCAGCCAACCGACCACTTACAGCACAGCCACTGCGCCCGAGCACCCTTGCATACGCTGCGCTTGTTGTATCTGTACTGGTCCAACTGTATGACCGGCTTCCCAAACTTAGACATGGTGAAGTACGGTACGACCGTCTTGTCGTTCCTTTTAGCTGAAAATATGAGACGATTACATATTTGTTGACGAAAAATCAAATCAAAGAGGCAAATAGGAAGGACGTGCTGTCTGAGGTCGTACCTGGATGGGTTGCTACTGCTCTATGAGGGCAAAGTTACGACGCCTCCTGAAAAGTACCGATATTCTGCCTAAACCACTCTCCAAACCAAAACACAGCAGTGCAAGCACAGTAAAGTACAGCAATGGAAGGCGAGCTGTCAACGTAACATGATGATTTGCAAGGACGTGGCCGTTGATGAAGGTGAGCTTTTTTTCTGCAAAACTGTAAAGTTACCTTAAATTGTCCTGTGTGCCTGGTCCTCTACAGCCACCTTTATATAATCATGTACTACATTATTAAATACAAGCACATTGTTGTCGCTACACCTGATTATTTACACCTCACACGCGCCTCTATTTTTCCTAAATTATTATTTCTAATTATTTCTTTATTATGTGCATATTAGAAAGGATTTTCACTCGTTTTAACGGTAAAGGAATACATCGTGAAGAAACCTGCTTGAAAGTTCTCAGATATGTGAAGTCCGCGCTAGACTAACGTGGTAGGTAATAGCCTGAACACTCTCATCTCTGATGATATCCCAGAAGTGGGACAAATCAACAAAAAGTTTATAATATTAGTGAATGTTGATAGACTCGAACTATCAGGAACCCAAAAACCTTAATAAAAGAAATTCAAACATTCTTAATTTAATGTGTTGAAAATTAAAATAATATAATTGAAACATAATCTAAAGTTGTAAAAAAAATATTTAACATGTTTATGGTAAAAAACACAGTAATAACAATAATAAAATAACATGTATGTAAGTCATATACATATATGAACATATGTATCTATACAAGAGAGAAAATTATTAGATACTATCCTAAACAATTTTTACCACATAATAAACATAGTTTTACTTAAAGCATTAGTTAAGTTCTTATCTTTACACTAAACATAAAACTTTCAGCCAGCGAATGTTTTGCGCTCGGTTATCGAAAAGTCCTCGGTCGATTCACTCGAAATTTTGGAACAACGTTGCACACGAACGTTTCAAAAAATGCGCACGTCATTTAAAAAAAAAATAGATCTTGTAACAGATGTTTATAATATAGAGATTTTTATTCCTTTCCTTTCATTCTACAAAGCCACTGAAACGCAAGGCAGGGTACCGAATTGGTTACGGCCGGTAACCAGCCCGGATTATGATCAATTGCTACTAGAGACATGAAGAACTTTGACGTCGATTCAGATTGTTCTTGCTCTTGTTTGTGTATTGGCTGCTTCCGGAATTTTGACGTAGGTAGACTACGTCATCATCGTAGATCATCTTTGCCTCTAGGAAACATCTAGGTAACCTCTTACTTTAAATAAAGTTTAATCTACTAGTTTAATCTACTTCAATTTGTTCTGTCCTCGGTGTCATTGGTAATGTTTTTTGCGCATCGTGACGACTTCGTCTGTGATGATGAAGGCACGAGAGCCAGTGATCTTAAACTTCGCCTTCGTCTTCTAGATTCTGGTCCAGGTGAACTCAATTTCTCTACTAGTGCCACTGGATTACCTAACTTCGACGAAATGTACGTCAATTTCGGCTCACGGTACCTACTAGAGTTCCGTCATTGATGTCAATGGTTGTGCTCATTTTGTATAGTGACGAACGCGTCATTGTCAGTGACGACGAAGGCTCGACAGCCAGTGGTAGTCAACTTGATACACAGCCACCTTATCCTGGACGTCCTCCGATATCCAGTCCGACTAAACCGGTGTTCCCCAATTTGTATTACGGGCTTGCCGAACTTGGACGTAGTGTAAATCGGTAGCGGCTCTGGGTATTCCATTTTTAAAAATGACGGTTGTATTTTCCCTGAAAGTTTGAATATAATTTATTACTGGAATATATCACGCACCTACATAATATTCAGATAACATTTTAACTATAGTAGATTGGGTAGATAAATAAAATACTGCTAATGGATAACTGCAAGGTAATGACTACACACGATTTGACATCTTTATTGGTTAATTAAATACTTTTAACACTTTTAAGCCATTTGATAAGAAATAATAATAATAAAAATTTGCAATGTTTCGTAATCAGAAAAGTTTAAAGTGATCGCATTTATTAGGCTTGTCTCTTTCTGGTCTCTCCTTCAAATGACTTGATGAGAGAAAAAAGAAGAAAAGTTAGAAATGGTGATGTTGGTTGTTCAACATAATAATTTTGTTGTTGAAAGTGACGACATACGCCTTGCAGCCACATGACGTCAACTTATTGCATAGCCACCGCACCCGGTTACTGTTGGTGCGGACACCGGATCTACTGAACCTGTACTCGCCAATCTGGATGAGGGGCTTCCCGAACTTTGACAAACTGTAGACAGGTTTTATATCCTTCGAGGTTCCCGGATCTAAACAGCTAAGCTCCGCTGAAATAATAGCATAATTAAATAACGAACACTTCATTAGTAACAAAAACCTCTCTTTTAAATAGATTGACATGGCCTGACATTAGTCATGAAATGACTAAATTATCATAATAAAACTAGCTACCGAAAAATATGTTATTTCAGTTTATAATCATAATATATTTGAAACCTGCATGATTAACGTGTAAGACATATCAACGTGCAAAGATAAAAAAAAAGAGATTAGTAAACATTTAAAAATTGATATAGTTGATCTAAAAACGTTTAAAAAAGAAATCAGCGAGTCGTTTGCCTTCATAATAAAGCCTGCCTGATTTTTTTATTACCACTGCTGGGCAACCATTTGGCTCTCCCTTTAACTCGGGGACTAAGTTAACTAAGGCTATTAGCGTATTGATACATAAAAACCATCCCATTGAAAAAATTATAACTATAATTTGGTTTCTACCAAACATAAAAATCAAAGGATATAGGAATAAACACTTTATTTACATATAAAATATCTGTTCCAAACATAAATATAACTCTTTTATGGATACTTTGTAATAAAGAATCATTTAAACGAATAAAAATATGATTTCCCCTGTAAAAACGGGTCTATATCCTAGAAGAACAAGATGAAGGGCAGCGCCAATCCAAAAAAAAAAAATTATTGTGTTTGGTCCAAATATAAAGTACAGACAAATAAAGATAGCAAAAATGGTCTTTTCATACAAATATAGAAATTTTTTGGAACATAAATTTTACTGTTGGTGAATTTTTGAAAATAATGATTTTAAAACAGTGTGTCCGATTAGCCTAGGTTTTTTTTGTTTTTACGAGCAACTATTCGTAAATTAATAGTGTCTGAACCTATATGCATATGAAGAGTCCACAATTAAAACGATATACGCAAGTAACCTTAATTCCACTCCTTCCTTTCCTTTCCACGAACTTTATGACCTCACCTTGTATATTTAAAAATAAGTTAACACTGTTAAATGATCAGAAGAACCGACGTATGGCAAAAAGCCTAACTATTACATTCTAATACAAATAATGCAATGATATGAATACAGAATAACTGAGTCATAACTAAAATTACATTTAAAATTGTTCTGAGAAGCCCCAAAATTTTCAGTATGACTGATAGCGATCATTAAAGAGGTACATAATATGGTCCTATTATTTCTGCTGAATAATCGTATATAAGGCAATAATTAATATACGTAGTTGGTTCTTGGAGTAGTTGTGCGGTGCCTGTATGATCGAGTTACGTATAATACGTTAATAGTTAAGTACAAAATACATTAAGCACGTGACTATACGTGACTTCGGTACTTCGCAAGTTAATTAAGTTACAAAACCACTCCACTACTACCTCAGGAACCGCCTAAGTCAAGCCGTTGTCAATCAAGTGTTCAATGCAGCCAATAGAGGTCTACATTTAATCATTAACAGGATCGCAATAACTTTCGACCAATCTAAAAAAATGACAAAATTGAGTATAACTTTTATAGCGTACAGAATTCGTAAAAACTCCATAATATAAAACTTTTTTAATTAAATTAATAGTAATATTATCTGAACATTATAAAAGTGTTATAGGAATTATATTGCGTTTAATTTTCCTGTAAATATTATTTGTACAGTGGCCAGTGCCGTGACTGGCAACACTAAAAGTAATTGTATTTATCTAATCAGTATTTTAATCAAATCTTAACATCTGTCTGATTCGGCAACAGTTAAGAAGTAGGATAAATAAAGATTGTAAACAACAATCTTTACACAACAAACACACTAACAAATTCCGGCTCCTGTACCCCCACCACAAAATTCCAGTATTAATTAATATCCCAAAATACGTATTAAAATCAATCTCGTTCTTCAGACGTTCCTAATATGCCAAAATCACCTCCCGTAAGTCTCATATACTCGTAATATCACGAATACTACCGGTAGTTTATGGTACCATCCAAATCATAAAATTGTTTTTTTATTAGTTGGTAACGATAACCAATCCAATTACCGCCAGTATGTACATATTTCTTAACAATCAAAACCTATTTGGATTTCCAGTACCACTGTGCGCTATGACAATCTAATGAGTATGATCATCCTTATATAAGACGATTTCGTTTTCGACGGTAGTGACGGAAGCTCGACAGCCCTTAGACCTTCGCTTATTGCAGAGCCAATGAGATCTGAAGCCTCTGGAGCGAGTATGGTGGTTAAAGCGATACCTTCCAATTTGGATGACAGGCTTCCCGAACTTCGATATGGCGTAGAAAGCAGGATTGCGCAACTCTACACTACTCCCTGAAATAGACGGTTATTATTTGTACATAACTCTTCTAATCAAGATCAAAAGGACGATATACTTAAATTAAAAACGTGTGTACATTTTTTCAAAGAACAACTTTACCAATATTAAATATAGGTTTAGGTTTATATATAGTTTATATATAGGTTTAAATATAATGTTATATAACGTACAATGAACTCGAAATGGTTATAAAATAGAGCCACCTAAGATCAAATATTAAATACAAAACAACAAAATTGTATTACGTATTAAGAGTATATTATTAAAATTACAATATTTAATCGAATACTCGTTCAGATCACTGTAATGACTAGAATTCAAAATAACTTATTCAAAATTTTTTAAGTAAATTATTAACTAGATTCACTTACACAGTAATATATTTCATTTGAATACATATCATTCATCTTTTCTCTAAAAATTATATATTATTAAATTATGCATAAAATTCAAGTTCCTTAAAATTACGTGAAAAAAAGCAGTCTAACTGTTGCAAAATAAGTGGCACTTGCTTAATCTGATATACAGTACTGTCAAAGGTGGGTAAAATTTATCGACCCTCAAGTGATCCAAGTGAATACCTATTATTTTAAGTCATGGTCATTTCTAAACTCGCGACCAGTGGTACGGCAGCAATTTGACGATAATGTCATTCCCAATTGTTCAGCACATCACTGATTATGCACGTCAGTGATTATGTTCATAACAAAGCTTGACGATGATATTATTATCGGTGATGATGGAGGCCCGGCAGCGGGTCGAATGTCTCTTAATACAGGTCCACTGCACCTTGGTCCTGCTCCAATCGCAATTCCGATGGTAGCGATGCCGGCCCATTACTATTACCGGTTTCCCATTTCTAGATAACGCAAACCCTGCACAGCCTGCAAAACCACCCAACAATCAATCTCACACAAAGAACAATGATTATGAAGATATCAACAATCAATAATAGTATACATTGAAAATTAGTTACACTCGGTTTAAAATTTTTGTTAGGTGTTATATCAAATACGAAGTTAGTTAGTAAATTGTTAGTTCATTAACTGTTAAACACGTGTTTGGTCGAGGTCATGTAACGTGTACTGGTCGAGGAAACTTTTATGTTGGTGTAGAAAATGCTAAAGGTATCTACAAAATGTTAGCCAATTCATACTAAGCGCTTTAGTCTGTACATATCTTACAGACCTTTCGATTGAACATAAATGAGTATTTTTCTTTAAATAGCTCTTAATGATTTTGGTCATTCAGTAACGTTATTGATGTACTCGTATGTTGTTTTACTAAATTATTGGGATTTATTTAAAAAAGAAAACAAATTACCATTACCGTTAAAGCTTTGCTTTCTTATCTTTTTTCTATACTACAATTTACTGTTTTTTTTGCATTACAATTTATCAATATCAGTAATAAAATAAATATCTATTTATATTTCTAGTCAACAATGACTGTTGATGACGGGAGAAAAATTTATCTTAATCAATTTAAATAAACCTCACAACACAATACAATTTTAGTATCAAAATACACCACCATAATTTAATCTGTGACAAAAAACTTATTTTTCTCGATGCTGTATTAAATCCGAATATTTAGGCAGAAAATATCAGTAATACTTGAAACGTATATGAATGTGACAACATAATACATACTTAATATGTACACTCATAATATCTAACAAATGTGTCACACATACATACTTGTTAAAAGGAGCATGTGATAATTTTTTTAAAATCTTAGCTAGACAGTCTTCACTTCGTCTTTCAGTCGTAAGCAAAGCTCACTTACTAGCGTTGTTGTATTTTATTTTTATCTGTAGGTAGCCAGATCGAATTGATGAGTGCTACTATAATCATGGGATTTTCTAAAATAAGAGTACGAAGTGAAGAAAATAAGTAACGTCGGCCACCCAATTTCAGATTAAGTTGTCAATACAGAACATGGATTCTTATACAATACCAAATAGAACTGAAGTCCTATCCGACCCTTGGACATAAGGTTCTACGATTATTAATATTTCTCAGTCAGTGATTATGTCGGTTGGTATACTTGATTATCTGGTAGTTGAATGTAGTGACTGAGGCCCTACAATTGGACGAGGTCCACTTGCTACAGAGCCACTGGGCCTTGGGCCCTTTACATCTGCTGTGCTTGTTATACCTGTAGTTTCCCATTTCGATCACCGGTCTGCCAAACTTAGACAACGTGAATACTGGATCTAGAACGAAAGATCTGTATGACAATTTGTACTAATGCCAAAACCTACTAAACATGATTGATAATATAAGAATATTTTTAAATATCGTATCAGTAAAAAAAAATGTTTTGTACATTAATCGTATCATTAAAGTTAAATTAAACCAATTAATTGCCTAATGGTAGAATCTTATGTCGAAGGCTCGCCTGCCCCGGCACAACTAGTAAGTTTTAAGAATAAGACAAAGCAGACCAAACTCCTATCTGAGTTGGTGCGTAGATGCGTTGTTACTTCTGAGGACTACAAAACCAATGCCAAATTCACATAACCAAATAGCAAAATTCTATTATTATTGGATAATGTAACAAACATGCCTTTAAATGGTGTGTAATTGAAGTTACAATATACTGCTGTAGCATGAATCAGTGACAGATTCATGATTGTGGCCATTTTGAATCTTGACGAGTACTCCATCGATGGTGGTGAGAGTACACCTGCAGCCTTTCCTCCATTGGCTGCAGAGCCACTGCACTTTAGGCCCTTTACATCTGCTGTGTTTGTTGTATCTGTAGTTGGCCATCTCAATAACTGGTTTGCCGGCTTTAGATAACGTAAACACTACACCTAAAACGGAAGTTGAATATAAAAAAAACGTTAATTTCTATCTGAAGGACATGTATTAAATTCAAGTATTAATTAATCACTACTATCCTTATTTTGATTTCCCTAATTCCTATCCTAATCAATCGATTACTTTTATTATAAAAAAATTACGGGTTCATCCATGGTCCATCGGCCATCATCGACCTATTTTCGTCCCACAGCTGGGTAAGAGTCTTCTCTTCGAAATAAGAAGGTTTAGATCATAGTACATCACGCTGGCTAAGTACGAATTGCCGCACTTCACATGGCTATGAGAACATTATGAAAACTATCGGGCGTAAAGGTTTCCTCAGGATGTTCCTTTACCGTTAAAGCAAGAGATTATTAATTTTTTATACGCTCATAGTATCGGAAACTTATTTTCCTCATGATGCGTACCAGAATTTTAATCCCGACCTACCAGAGTGGAAGGTCCGATATTCTTAACCACTACGAGTGGGTGATAGACTCCTAGTGATACTTAGTATCTAATATACGAAAGAGTCACGTTAGAATTATTACTATAGACATTTTGTTTAAATCTAATTGATTTCGACTGTTTATAGGTTTCTGAACATAAAACAATTTTTCGTCATATCGAAATAATAAAAAATTCTAAAGTTTGTGAATATGCTTGGATGTTTGTTACTCAATCACACTTTAACCGTTGAACGGATTTGAATAGAAATGGTGCACATATATAGGCCATGGCCTGAATTAACGTACTCTATACTTTATACCCTGCCAAAATGAAGGATACTTTCGAAAAAATCCCCGACTTTTTTCTTTACCCACCTTTTTTATCTTAAATCTATGGGGACGAAGTCGCGGGTACAAAATACTAGTGAATAAAACAAAGCAGTCATTTTAAAGTATAAATATAATGAAATAAATTTTACAGTTCCAACCTTTAAAAAATAATCAATACATATTACAAAAAAAATATACATATAAATATTTCAGAAAAATATATCTATTAAAATCTGTTCCGACTATTATAATTGTTTATAAATCAGTGAAAGACCAATTTGGGTCTCCCTTTCTAAAGGTCCGAGCTTCAAAACCCACATGATAGAGAAGCCATACACAATGTTAAACATCAGAAGGTCATTTTTATGTAAGCAGACGGTTTTCGGTCTACCAAACTAGTGAGTCGGTGTTCCAATCACCTCGTTCTCATTTTTCCGCACCTCTGATGCGAAAGGGTCACCACCTCAGCATCAACTCTGGGGTGATGATTTCTTAGAACAGATAAGTACCCATGAACTGTACTGGGTCCTGAGTATTATAGATATATTTAAGTGTGGTTGTGGAAATTATTTATCTTGATAATTTCACCATCGAACGTGGTGACCGAGCTCCTACAGCCCGTCCTCCATTTGCTGCAAACCCATAAACACTTGGGGTGGTTCTCCCTGTAGCTGCTGTGTCTGTAGAAACGCGATTGGCCGATTTGTATTATAGGCTTCCCAAGTCTCGACTCTGATAGAGTTATCTCTGAAATCCAAGTCGTTATTAACTGTTGTATAACTGTCAAATAGATCTTTAAGAAAACATTACCCCATTTATGCATATTAAAGGAGTATGAACAATGGCGAACAGGCATATAATGTTAAATGGTCCGTGCCATCCATATGCAACATAAAACTGAGCCCAAATCCTGTCTGCGGTCTCAGAGTGCATCAGTATGCAGGCCCTGGTGGTTTACGGCAAAAAAAAATCTGTGTTAATGGCGTTAGGTCCCCCGTCTTAAGCCTAAGACTCTACCATCACCGACAGACAAGCCCTGGAGCGGGTCAGCAATTCCGTACAACCTAACAACGGTCCTACTTAAGGTTGGATGTGGATGTCTGTAGACTGCAGTGACTAGTTAACATCGGATGACGTGCAAGCTCGTTTGCAACTTCTTTAATATAAAAGAGTTATCGTTGCAATTCTGTGTGAACTGCACCAGACGCCTTCATGAATAATATACTGAATTTACAACATACTCGGTTTTCGGTGAGAGTTCGCATTACTTAGAAATAGTTACTTACCTACTTTTAAGTAACGGGAAAGTCAGCTTGACGGCACCTTTTAATTTTCACCCGAGGATGGTATCTCAGTTAGAGACCCTCCTCCCCCACACAGATTCGCCGATGCCGTTAGGGCTCTCTAACTATTTTTTCGTGTCTATAAAACTTGTATCGAGTGTAGACGTATATTTATTTTTACGTTTAGGTTTTCAATAATAAAATTAAGATAGATAGGATTTCAGAAATGTAACATATATTATATTTATAGATAAGTATCCTCAATTAATTTTATCGGAAATTTTACAGTTTAAAATCGTTTTAACTTGTTCACTTAAACGTCTACTTATTTATAATGGTTTATGTTGTGCGACGACGATTTGGATGGCGTTCCATTCATTTGGATTCATTCATTCAACAAGTCCGTCTGGATAGCTCGTTCACTTTCCATCGGGGTCAAGCAACTTTGGCTCGCTATTGATGACTGTGCACGTTGTTGATCTTGACTATTTGATAGTCAACCGACATGACGGACCCCCTACATCCCGCGGACCACTTGACGCACACCCAGAGGCATTTGGGTTTGTTCTTGTAGCTGCTGTGCTGGTAGAACCGATAAGGACCTATCTGGATCATTGGTCTTCCGGAACGTGATTCCGTCATCACTACGGTGTTCTCTAAAATTATTGAGTAAATTGTACTGTACATAATAACCGAAACTCTATCGTTTAATTAAAAGATCTTTAAGGGAAAGGGATTAACAATTATTTTAGTTTCTATACACTGTATGACCTGAAGTCGTTGTACAATCTACAAAAATTTGTTTCACAGAATTATTTAACCTTAAATTATACACCAAATATTATGACAGTTTTAGTGTACGTCGACGTTGCGTATACTGCAACTGATAGATACAAAAGTTACACACGCTTAAATAAAAGCTAATAAAAATTCGATAACAACATTTAATTGAAAATAAGCCAATGTACAATAACTATATACAATAAAAATTACAGACAATACTTACAAGCATATATAAAATTATTTAATTTGAGGGCATTAGTTTGCTACAGATTCGTTTTTTAAGTCCTATTAATAACTATTATGGAAATTTTATTAGAATACGCTTAAATTATGAAATATTGTAGCCTAACTAGGTAGACAATTTCTTTTGAGAGGTGAAGTTCAAAAACGAACGACTACAACTAGTGCAATGATATGTAAACATAATATCATAAAACATGAAAATCTGACATATTTCCCGTAATTTTACCAGCAGTTAATTAAAAGAAAGAAAAATTCCAATCTAAATTCCAGATCTAGCAACATATGTATTAAAAAGTTATAAAAATCATTTGCAAGTAGAAAGACAAGTCCATTGCTGTTCCGAGTAGAATGCTAATGTTAGCTTTTTTCTGATCAATTTTGTTCTAACAATATAAGTAACGTGAAGTGATAAAGAGATAACTGATTGTGAAATGCGTATTTAAAAGATAGGCATTATTTTATCAAGATTTATTAACAAAGTGCTATCAGATAAATAATTAAATAGTAAACAGTTAGTAGATATAATGATCTTACAGACATAATCGG
>DWKW01000966.1:0-14012 GCA_018250115.1 Doberes anticus
TCTTGACCCAAAGTGTTTCGAGATTCAATTGTCTTCCCCACATCTCATCCTATTGTAATTTATACGTGGGTCATGGAATAAAATTCAACTCGTTAGGATCTTTCTAACATCTTTGCTATAATCTCAAGGCTGAGATGTTTTGTTGTGGTTTATTTTGTAGCTAAAGATCGGATTAACCGGATTTTGTCAGCAATCGAAAAAAAAAAGTTACAGGAAATTTGAATTAACGATGTGATCCAACAGTAAGCTTACCTACCTCTACTTAGTCTGACACACTGTAAAATATATGGTCAGATTTATCACAATAGCAATACAACAGCCAATTACTGTCTTCACATGCTATTTCACACGCCAATGTTACTGCCTATAAAAGAAAACAAATAACAGACAGCGGTAGTCGACATCGTCACTGACACCGGAGAATAATAAAAATGCTATTAAAATATTTAAACAACAAGAATAAATCAAATGGGGCAGTGGGAATTGGACAGACCTAGCTCCCCGCAAGGGAGATTTGCAATTTGATCACTAAAACTCCTAACTCCATATGTCAAGATCTCCTCTGAAGGAGAATCCAGAATAAGACACAAGTTTTAAAGATTTTAACAGCTATTAATCAGGATGAACAACAAAGCTTAAACTACTAGTTTGTGCATAAAACATTGATTGAAACTTGTTTTCTTTGTAATGTATTTGGGAACCATTGATTCCTGAAGAATAAACAGACGTATTCATGTCAGGAAACGTCTACTATGGTATGTTAACCCGAATAACAGCTGTGGAAATGTCAAGGCCGAAGGAATTCCAAGGTCTACGGGTCGTTACCCAGTATCTCCGTCAATCGTATCAGGGCCAAGGTCAGAACGGCACCCAAAAATTTAAGGCCTCCATGGCCCTTTGGAAGGGGTTTGGGGGTGGATGAAGGTTCGCCTTAATATATAATATAACATAATATATGGATAAAGGAGCATGGAGTAGCGCATTTTGTTGATGAACATACTTTCAGTCGTTCTAAGAAAACTTTATAAGAACGCAGTTACTTCAAAATGTTCTAATCAGGGTTATGTAAAAATTACTTTTGACATTTGCTACATCTGGCGGAATTAATACATTTGAGAACTTTTGGGTTATGGCCGATTTGAAAAGAAAAAGATTGCACTACATAATTATGTAACAAACTTCTATGACTAGTCTCAAGCAAAGAAATCGTTCCGCCTGTTGCAAATACTGCAACAGGTGAACCAACTTGCCATAAATCTTTCTCTCCCTTTTTCCTCCTCTTTTTTACTCACGCTACAGCTCATTCGAAAAGAAGGTCATGGTTAAACAGCTAGAGTGTGGGGGATTTGAGTAGAATGCAAATCGTATACAAGCGAAAATGGTGGTGTGAGGGGTTTTTCTTCGAAAACAGTGGACTTATGAAAGAAATGCATCTTCTGCATTATGAATCAGTTTATTGAGAAACAAATATGAAGTAATTTAATTTGAGAACTGCAATTTGAGGAGGAGAAAATTCTGTAACGTAATAAATGTTACAGAATTTTCTGTTTCGTTCCTAGCCATTGGTGTCTTTTAACAAATGGCGGACCCTTGCAGCATACTCTACCACGGTGCTCCAATGCCGATTGATGATTTAGTAGCTAACCAATTGTTTGGATGAAACTGTCTTTAAACTAAGTTCTTAAATGAAACTGTTCGTCATTTTCTTTGTAATCATAAAAATACATGAAATTTAATGATTACGATTACAATTTTGCATTTACCATGTTCTTGCCGTCGAGCGATTTGCAACGGGGGTGGCACACGGCCGGGTGGCTATATTATAGTGATGTTCGTGCGTTGTCTGTGTATCTATGTTTAAAGGGGAGATAGGGGAGACGTACTCTTTGATCAATTCGTGGAAATCTTCTATGTGTGAGTTTGGTTGTCAAAGTGTGTGTGCCTAATACCCTTATGCCTGCTCTATAACCGATGCACTAGTTATATGTATGAGTTCACTTTAATGGTAAAATATAGTAAACCAATTTCACAATGTACATGATATCATAAGGTTTTTTAACAGAGCAATTATTTATGAACTGGATTAGAATTTCTCCTACGACGTCATTGACGACGCCAACTGATCTTAAATCTATGTATATACGAAACGAGATGACATATGAAATCTGTTTTCATTTCCGTTAATATGAAAGTTCATTCGTGTTATATGAACACAGCCAACTGCTTTGCATTCAAAATTAAAATTTAACTTTTAAGATACTGACTATGGCTACTTACTGACTGACTACTTATAGATTATATACTCTTTTTGAATAAAATTATTTAAAAAATTCTTTGCGTTACTAATAATTTCTGATAAGATTTGTAGGTACATCCAGTTGTTTCAAAACATAAGTGTGCAAAGCAAAACAACTATATATTCAAATCACCTTGCAACATTGTAGAAGGCTATAGTACCAGGAATAAATAAGATATTGGAGGAGATTCGACTCGATACTGATACGGTATTTTTGCGTCAGAAGGTTTTATGAGACAGACGATGAAACAGAGAATCCAACACGTGGTTATTCGTCGAATGTGATTATTCTTTTTAGTAGTATCATTGTTGCCATTGTTTATTTTCGACAACTTGATTTCAAATCAATTAACAAATTAAATTTAGAATGTGTTTTTTATCTATGATAAAAGAGTTTCTATGCGAACGTAACTTTAAAAAGTTAACTTTATTCAAAAAGGCAAGCATACTGCAAATTACGTACCTACTGGAAGACCTAATCGAACACACGATTGTTTACACTTTTTTTAAATTTTACTCAATCTTGCAACATTATAAGCATTTGTTACCAGGACCGCATAACAAGATGGAGATTAGCTGAACACGTACAAATGTCATTCATGTTGGGAGCTAAATTGAACTACTGTTATAGTGCGGCTATGTTTCTTAATATACGTATTTTATAAAAAAATACCTTTTTTTTTAGAAACTACCATTGCTTCATGAGTTATACTGTCGTAAAGGGCTGCACATAGCTGATGGCATAGCATGTTGTCACGTATTCAAATCGTACGGGTGAAATAATTGATCGAAACTCTTAGACACGATGAAGTGACGATGTACTCGTCAAACGCTTTAAGGAGCGCTCACTAGCGCAATAATAGTACAATTTGCAGGGAAAGTTAGTACTAAGATACTAGAGTAAGCGCAAGTGTTACACAGGCCTAGGTTGGCTGGCAATAACTTAAGCGCCATATACCTACTGTTCAAACTGCGCATCTTTTCATGAAGTCCATGAACATTAGTTTGGTGCGAACTCATAGGTGCGAACAGCGAGTATTTCAAATGACGGTCCCATGCATGCAATAAAGGTGCAAGGTGGCTAATTTTACCACCTGATTTCTTGGTTTTTACGAATAGCTTACAGTGCGTTCCAAATTAACGATATGCAAAAATGAGGACACGTTCCGAAATTTTTGCGGTACACGAACCGTTTAGTATGCTAGGTATCTAAAATAACAGATTCAAAACTAATTTATTATTATTATTTTGTTAACAGAATAGCAAACGGACATGCTGGCCACCTGATGTTAAATAGTCACTGCAGCTCATGGACACCCACATCAAACCTCAAGTAGGACAGAAGTCTTATCTGAAGTAGTATGTGGATGCGTAGCAAGGATAGCAACTCCTGGGGACTAAGTTGGAATGGCTCTTGTCCAGTGTCTTCAGCCTAACTACACGTAAGTGGCGCCACCGCAGGCGAGAGACTCTACCACCATCTTCTTCTTCTTATAAGAGAATCGTCTTATAAGAGAATACTCTTATAAGTAGGAGTAATAACAATTATGTACTCCCTTTTAAGAGTCATACTATTTGAATGACCAAGTCCGATGACTACGTTTCGAAATATGCTATCAAATAATTAGCTATAACTTATCTTAGCTTTTTTGCTTTTAATATATATTCATAATAGGTCGAACCTTAAATGAAAGCATCCCCTATGTGGACGTTTTTAGTGTGATATAACATAAATTTTCGTCTGCGATACGTGGTCATAGTAGATTATATTTGATTAAATTCTTCTATTAATTTTTTATATTCGCTATGAGCAATTTACTGTGTCGAAAGATGGCAACTGTACGCTCAAATCGAATGCTGTATTACGTGTTCGAAAACAAAACTACGTTTTTTTTAAATTGACATACAAACAGTAAAACTTCACTAAAATTTTTCTTTATCGTTTGGAAAGGACAAAAGATAAAGTAAAGAGCGAGACACGCTACGTTCGTCATTTGACATTCAAATAGGTCAAACTCATACAAGAACGTTTGCATTGATAAGGTCGGTCGCAACAATGTATGCGACTCAGTATCAGGAGAGAAGAAATTGTAGGATGTTGATGTACAGCATAATCAGATCGAAACATTTACATGTGGTTAAGGGATAAGTGTGTGCAGACAACAATGTGTGCGTAGACTTCACCGATAAGACAAGTTCACTTTAACAGTTTTTGCAAAGTATATACCTACTCTTATTTTCTAGACATCACTATCAATTATTTTCCCATTACTGGGCACAACCTCAAGGAGAGCTCTCAGGCATTCGAATTCCCTCATGATGTTTTCCTTCACCGTTAAATAAAATAATAACAAACAAATAGAGACCAACAAATAGAGACAAATAGAGAGAAAATTAGAGACCCACGAATCTCAGGATTCGTACACCGACTTACGGCAGCGGCAGGTCGAGATTCTTACCGACTGAGCTATCATTCTCTGATATAATTCTGCATAAAAATGTCACTGTACATTTTCACATTTTCACTGTCCTACTTCTAAGCATCCACTTTGCTGGCTAATTCAATGTACTGTGTATACTATAGGTACTCAGCGTTAAGAACATTTGTGGAAATGAGGTTTTCCTTAAAGGTGTTCCTTTTTCTTTATTTTATAAAGACATTCATAATACGCAATTTTACATTTTCTTCGTTTCCCAAAAATGTTCACTTACCACGTTTCTATATGAATCCGTCGAAACGAACCGAAGGGTGTTTTATTCTATTTGTGCATCAAGGGGAGACCACCCCATTCCGCCTCAAATATCAAAGGATGAAAGCGTAGGGTGAGATTCGCAACGTACCTATGGTTGCCAATGCAACGTTATTAATATTTACTTAAAAATTTAATTTCATTCCTTTTACTCTACTCATATTAATTGATATAAATTCGTCTTTTATGTCAATCATTCGCTTAAATGTTCTGATGACATATTGTTGTAAAGATACGATCAACTTTCATGTTCTTGTAACAGGGCAAGGTAGAAGGCATCAGACCGTGAGTAATGTTGCCCATGATAACATCATCATCAACCCATTATTCTCCCACTGCTGGGCACGGGACTTCTCTCAGAGATGAGAGAGTTTAGGCCAGTCCACCACGCTGGCCAAGTGCGGATTGGGAGACTTCACATGCCTTTGACACACAGGTTTCCTCACGATGTTTTCCTTCACCGTTAAAGCGAGTGATAATTAATTCATAATACGCACATAAGTTCGAAAATTTTGAATTAATAATATTTCGAGAAATAGAGGTGCCTGCCGGGGTTTGAACCTCGAACCACCGAAGTGGGTATCGAGATGCTTAACCACAGGCTATCATTCACTTTTATGATATGGACCGACCGAAGCAAGATTGCAGTGGATGGTTCTTCTGCGCAAAATAGTACATATCCATACATACATACACACTATTGCCATTACCGCTTCGGCAAGATACAATTGAGGCATGTCTGAATTTTATTTTGCTTTACGTAAGCATGAAAAACTTTTTCAATTTCATACTCGTTTTAACTATCACTTGCAATCTACTTATACACAAATTTTTAACGCTGCTTTCACCATGTAGGAGTACACGATACATTTTTTTTGGTTGCTTTGCCATCCTTCGTCCAACGAGCCCTCCCATTTAACGTATGCTCAGACTGCTGTATATCTATTTTGAAAGGGGACATATAACTTCGTTTTCCACCCACCCTTAACGCGATCGATGAAACACGTCAAGAGCGAACCGTGCTATAAAATATAAAGTAAAATTAAGTTGTATGTACATTTAAATATGTTAAATAAATCGCTTCCATTTTCATGATAATGCTGTGATAATATGCAATAAAAGGTATACATGAAAAGTTACACAATAATTATAAAAACTGACCTAATATGGTTTCAAAATTCATGGTAATATGTTTTTATTTATTCTTAACTGTCTATTTGTTTGTTTGTTAAGATCAGTAACTATGTACAATCGGATAGAATTTAAATAAGCTGGAACTAAAGTACCTACGAGTACCTACTGGCAAACCTGTATTAGAGGTCAATTAAGGACCTAAACAACCTAAACAATAATATGAATATTAAGTTATATTTAAAATTTAAATTTAATAAAAATTTAAATTTAATTATCTGCGTTATGTTCACGCGATGTAAAAAATATGATATAACAGAAGAAAATACACTAAACTTGTAAATATGTATTACCAGAATAGCAAACGAGGATGCAACTGCCACCTGATGTTAAATGGTCACTGCAGCCCATGGACATCCACATCAAACCTCTACTAGTAATCTCCACTTGTCTGAGTTTGTATATGCGTTGTTACTTCAGAGGACCAAGTCGGAATGCTTCCAGTGTCTTCTGTCTTACACCCTTCGAACCGAAACACAACAGTTCTCAGTTCTCTTTGCCGCAGAAATAGGTGTAGCGGTGGTGCCGTGGTGTGATGGTCGTGAGCCTTCGACAAAAGACTCTACCAACATCGAATCGCAGATAAATCGATAAAAAGAAATAAAAAAACAGTTAATATTCGGATCGTACGAAAGATGAAGAAGGTTGGCATATACGACTACAACACGAAGTAAGTTGTATTAAATACCAGACACAGATAAAAAAAAACTCATATTTTAAAGACAAGCAAACAACATCAATTCATTATAAATTAACGGCTACGTATTATTTTACTTTCAAATTATCAGTTAAGTTTTCTTTGTTGAAGTCGTCGAGCCCCTGTTTGGCAGAGAGCCAGCGACGGATCTATACATTTGCGAATGATGACCCTTTATTCGTTTTCTATAGGGTGTGCTGTGCTATCTTCATACGTCAAAGCGCATACGTGTGTGTGCATTTCATCAAAGGCTTTACGGGCGCAGTTTATATGGATGGCAGTGAATTATTTATAAATAATATTTTCCTTAAATTAGATGTCCGTGCCAAAATTTTAACCTCCAGTCAAGAGTCCCGGGAGAGAGCAGAGTTTGGTGTGGGTAGGCAGAAGACACCGGTCAAGAGGCTTACCAACTTAGTCTTCATGAGTAGCAACGCATAGACCAGCGCATACCACCTCATATAGTCCTTTCGTCCTAATTGAAGTTTGATGTGGATGTCCATGGGCTGCAGTGACCACTTAACATCAGTAGGCCTACATGCTCGTTTGCTATTCTATTAACATAAAAAAAGGTTGAGATTTTTTACCGCTAAGATATCACACACTCAGTTATGACTACAATTTTATTATAATCATTTGACATAATTACTATTATCGTTTACGTAAGGTATTTTAACAAATGATATACATATGTAACAGTAGAGAGAGAAAAAACTATTAAACAATCAATAATCTACGAAAGTATTGTTAAAGAAAGGCCTTAAATACCAGAGTCAACAAAAGACTGAAAGATTAGCACAAATTGATTAAGATGTCCACTACTTGCCGCGTATCTTAAGGTTTGACCTCCACCAGTAATGAATGACGGATGCTGCATAAGTATCCATGAACAATATAAATAACTAAGTAAAAACTTAATAAAATTTGGAAGAGTTAGCACTTATCGATTAATGTATTTACTAAACATGTAGCGTATCTTAAGTTACGATCTCCAACAATAATGAATGTGGATTAGATGGCATGTATTTACACTGGGATCAGATGCCACCTCATCTAATCTGGCAATCTAACTGCTTCTCATGTATAAATCATGCTCATGTTACTTCACCTATACATCGCAAATGTACATTATTTAAAGGGAATTTTAGTGACGTAGCTATTATTTCACAAGCGTAAGAGAAATAAGATGTCAACAAATATTCTTTGACTTATAATAATAATACAGATGCACTCTCATAGGCTCCCTGTCATGGATGATATGGACACATGCAGAAACATGAAGACAAACATGCAGACAGCAACAGAAATCATAATAATTAAAATTTCTGCCCTACCAGGAATCAAACCCTAGTCCTAGGCCCTAGAAACGGAAAACTGTCATGTTAACTACTGAACCATACGGAACGTCGGTCATCGTCGGTTGCAGTAAAATTTTCCATTAAAAATATGATAGAATGGAATATTTTATTCGAGTTACAACAACAAAATAACAAGTTACAAATAAAATTACTTATAGAGAGTTCCAAACTACAAGAGGAGTTTCTTAGTTTTCTTCCTCAATTTCAATGTCCGCACGAAGCGAGCGCAGCAAACAATTACATGCATACAATAAGTTACTAAGCGTTCGTTTTTATTCTTCATTTCCGTTTCCGTTAGGCAATAGACACCGAACAGGAGGCATTCCAACTTAGTCTCAGCAGTAGCAATGCTGGATGCATTGCTACTTGATGCATACAGCCTCATATAGGACTTCCGTTCTATTTGACGTTGGATGTGGATGTCCATGGACTGCAGTAAGCACTGAACATCAGGTGGCCTGCATGCTAGTTTGCTGTTCTATTCATATATATTTTTAATAGTATTTGAAATAAACGTGTAACTACATCACATGCTGGAACAGTATCTTATACACAAAAAACAATTTATAAGACGTACATACGTACGCATCAAATTGTTTAGGGTGTCCACTACATATGTACCATATCTCAAGTTGCGATCTCTACCTACAATGAATGTCTAACAAACACCGCGTATCTACAGTGGGATCAGATACCACATCAGTTAGATTGCCTCTCGTGTTCATATTACGTTCATCTTTCTTAAAGGTGTAGAGGAAACCGGATCTTTTCTCTGAGAGGTATTATGCAAAATAAATATCATACACAAGTAACGCGCATAAATAAATCAGGAATACCTATTGTAAGTCATACAATACTTCTGAAATTACTTAATGAAAAATATTATGCCAAATAAAATCTGCCGAAATGAAATAAAATTGTCATCCAAAAAATAAAAATTAATGACACTACGAAAGCAAATAAAACTTTAATTACAGTAGCAGTACAAATAACAAGTTTCAATTTAAAAGGCTTATAGAGAGTTTCGAATTACAAGCACTTCCTTAGTTACACTTTATTCGAGTGTCCGTACAAAGCGAGCACAGGAAATAATTATGTACATACAATTATTTACTAAACGCTGGTTTCTACTCACTGCTTTGAACGTACCTATAAACTGGACAGGAGGCATTCCAACTTAGTCCTCTGGAGTAGCAGCGCCTACATTGTATATGTACCTCAGATAAGACTTCCGTCCTACTTAAGGATGTGGATGTCCATGGGCTGCAGCGACCCACTTAACATCATGTAGCCTGCATGCTCGTTTGCTATTCAGTTTAAATTAAAAAAAATGCCGTAAACGAAACGGAGCTTCTTCAGCTCTTCTCATTGAAACGATAGAATTCGATCTTTATTCTGCATTTCCGCGTTCAAACAGGTAATCCATGCCCAACCATCCACGCCCACGTAAATCTCTATAAAATAATATCTGTAACATGTGTTTAAGAGACATCATTATCATCATCATCATGAACCCATTATTGTCTCACGGCTGGGCACAGGTCTTCTCTCAGAGATGAAAGAGTAAAGGCTGCCTACCACGCTGGACAAGTGCAGATTGGCGGACTTCACATGACTTCGAGAACGTTATGGAGAACCGTTAAAGCAAGTAATAATTAATTCGTAATACGCACATAATTTCGAAAATGTTGATTAAATAATATTTCGAGAAATAGAGGAGAGTGCCGGGATTTGAACCTCGACCCACCGAAGCGGGGTCGAAATGCTTAACCACTAGACTATCACTCACTTTAAAATAAATTTACCAATTACAGGCCCGTCATATTGACTTTCTACATATTATAATAATATCGCTTAAAGTCATAATTATTGTCACCGACAACTTGAACTTACGATACTACGTTACGTTACGTTATGAACTTACTTTGAAAGGCTGGTACTACGATTGACTGTGACAGTTTTTGTTATATTTTTGACATGACTACCTGTATTACTATTCGTGTTATCTATTTGATTGCGCATACTAATTTACTAGGGTTAATTTGGCCCATGTGAAAAAATTAAGGGTAAAAGATTTTACCCAATCTTTTGTAATTTAAAGTAGTTTTATGTTAAACAGAAAAGCCTTCTGAACTTAGTTTGAAAACTAAACAATCTCGTTTGAACTCACATTCTAGGACGAAGCAATTCCCTTAAATAAGTTTTAAAAATAGGCCGTGAACAAAAGCTATCTAACTTAGAATCTCATTAGAGGAGACATAAACTCTTGAAACTCTTGGGCCGTGCCATTATTAGGTGCAAAAGAGGACTTTTACTACTCGTACTTGTTGGAAACGATATTTATTGATGTCTTATTATCGTACTACGAGTACTTGAAAGACGAAAAGGAAGGATTCACATGCCCTTGTACATTACTGATAACTCTCAGGCATGCAGGTTTCAGCACGACGTTATCCTTCACCGTTAAAGCGAGTGATAATATTTTTTTTACAATAAACACATAATAAATAATAACTTCGTAGAATTAGAAAGGCGTGCCGGGATTGGAACCCCCGGAGCCTAGTCGACATTCTTAATCATTCGGCTCTCACTGCTCTCGCACAAATTTGACGAGGCGAAAACTACAAGGGTCTTTTTAAGCTACCTCCAAATTATGATCGTAGAATACAAATAGTACTTTTATTTTTTGTTTACCATCCGCATTGTTCTGCTTAAGAGCGCCAAATTTGCGGTTTCGGGCAGAACGAAGGATCCGCGCTAGGATTTCAGCAATGCGGTTACTTGCCTTATCCTTCGTTCAAACCCCCGCGTGTATCTGGTGAGAAACAGCGGGAAGCGGAAAAAAATATTTTTTCTTTATATAGAAATAAAAAAAATCTCAAAAAAAAAATTCTTTTTTTCTTGTTTAAAATGAATAAACATGCAGGGCACCTGTTTAGGCTAGGGGCTTTGAAATAGTTCTGGTGTCTGAATTTTCAGTAGTATGTTGTCATTACAAGCTGCTACAAATATAAACCATTTTTGCTGCGGGAAATGCGCATAGAGAACAAGTGCATGGACCCACTAGTGGTTCCTATTGCCTTCTTGCTCAATGCATTAATTATCCTACAGTAGAACATGTTTAACATCCTAAATATTGTCAACTTATTATTGTCCCACTACTGGGCACGGTTCCTCAGGTATGAGGGCTTAAGCACTTTAAGCCACAGTCCACCGTGCTGGAAAAATGACGCTGATAATTACGGAGAACTCGTAGGGATGCAGGTTTTCCTGCGATGTTTTCCTTAACAGTTAAATCTGGTGATAATTACTATACCCACAATATATATGTATTAAATAAATAAACAACGTCTCACACTCATAGCCCCACAGTAGGAATTAACCTGTGTCGTGGGTGCATGGACACACGCAGAAACAAGCACACAAACACCCACACCGAATACAGAAATCTAAATTCATCATTTAAATTTCTGCCCCGCTGTGAATCGAACCCAGGACCCTCCGAACGGCAGACCACGCGTTGACAACGGCGCCATACGGGTCGTCATATATACCCACAACTATTCGATACGAGTAACATAATGATTCGATTTCAAACACTCCGGCCGACTGGGTGGTCGAGGGTTGACCTCTGGACCATCGTTGCTTATGTTTGTAATAAATTTCACAATCTATTAGTTATGTGTTACTAACCATTTTGAACATTTTCACTTTTTACCTTAAAGGTTTTACCTTCAATAAATTTCATGGTGGTGATTATGAACCTTCAATGATGATAAAGTCAAGTAAATGGTGATAAAAAAAAAATATGGTAATAAAATAGATGAATACGAGTTCACTATATACCGTGAAAGATTTAAAGTTGAATGTCATAGTTGTTATAGGAAGTATGTTTCCTCGGTGGAGCATAGTATACAAAATAATATAAAATACTTCTGGACATACATTAATAATCTAAAAAATAAGTCTGAGATTCCAATATCCATGCATTATAAAGACATAACCGCTAACAAACCTGAAGAAATATGTAAGCTATTTTCAACCTTTTTTTGTTCAGTTTTTGAGCCCTCAGATGTAACTGATGATTTCGATATTGATAATATTCCTGACAATAATTGTTTCTCGGACTTAATTATAAATAAAGTTTTGCTAAAAAAAGAAGATGTATTAAAGGAACTGCGTACCTTAGATACGTCTAAAGGGTCTGGTGTTGATAACATACCTCCTACTTTCTTTAAGTTTACTGCAGATTCACTTGTTGAGCCGATCCAACATATTTTTAATTGTTGTTTAACTGAAGGCATATTTCCTTCCATATGGAAGTCAGCTCGTATAGTCCCAGTATACAAGAGTGGGTCGAAATGTGATGTCGAAAATTATCGGCCAATTTCAATATTGCCGACGCTTTCAAAACTTCTGGAACGCCTAGTGCATAAAAGCATTTATCCATCTTTACATAATCAAATAATTGATCAACAACACGGGTTTGTTCAAAAACGTTCCACTACAACTAATCTCTTAATCTATACGACCTATCTTTTTGAAGCACTCGACGCAAATGTACAAACTGACAGTATATATACTGATTTTAAAAAAGCTTTCGACCGAGTTGACCATAAAATTTTACTTGAAAAGTTAGCTTATAATGGAATACGTGGCAATCTCTGGCGATGGTTTAAATCTTATATTTCTAATCGTACACAAAAAGTTGTAATTAATGGTCATGAGTCGGCTTTTGTACCTATCACATCTGGTGTCCCACAAGGATCTATTTTAGGTCCTCTTTTGTTTGTTCTATTTGTAAATGATGTAACTACGTATTTCCAATATTGTAATGTACTATTGTATGCAGATGATTTGAAAATTTATCACACCATCAGTAATCCCGACGACCATGTTAAAATTCAAGCCGATCTTGACCGTTTCTCCGCGTACTGTGAGAATAATAAATTGAGTTTGGCGTTAAATAAATGCAAATTGATAAGATTTACCAAAAAAAAAATTGTTAGTAAATATCAATATAAACTCTGTGGTGTTGCCTTGCAGTCAGCAGACAACATTAAAGATCTCGGTGTGACCCTAGATTCTAAGCTGCATTTAGATATACATATAGATAAAATTATCAAGAAGGCCTATCAAATGTATGGTTTCATAATGCGTAATTGTAAGCAGTTCACCCAACCTTCAACTTTTCTTTATATCTATAAGAGTCTTGTCCGATCCCAATTGGAATATGCTGTGTCCGTATGGAATCCTTTTTACCAAAAATATATTAGTGCGCTCGAGTCAGTACAAAAGAAATTCGTAACACGTATTAATTTTAAGTTTTCTCATAGCTATAGTCCATATATATGTATTCTGGAAAAATATGGTATGCAGACGCTTAAAACGAGACGCATTCAACTTATGGCTATGCTTTTATACGATATTTATCACGGTAGATACGACTGCGTACACCTTAATAATAAACTGTATTATTCAGTCCCACCTCGAACTCACTCACGTAAATCTATTTCATTGTTTTTTACTACTAAGTGTCGAACTAATGCTGGTAAACGCTCACCAATGAATCAATTGATGTGCAGTTATAATTGTTTCTACAAAAATGTTGATCTAATAAATACCCTTCCTGGAACATTTAAAAAACAGTTATTGCTGACTACGCCTTTGGAGTAGTCTGCAATAATGGTAGATTTAGATTTAATACAATTAAGTAAATT
>DWKW01000967.1:0-14012 GCA_018250115.1 Doberes anticus
ATAATTAATTCATAATACGCACATAATTTCGAAATTTTTTAATAAATAATATTTCGAGAAATAGAGGTGCGTGCCGGAGTTTGAACCTCGACCCACCGAAGCGGGGTCGAAATGCTTTACCACTAGGCTATCACTCACTTATATACGAGTATATTGGTACTTGCTATATTGATGACCCTTTAATAAATTAATATACTTAGGCACTTATACTGTATCTGCATGTAAGTCATCTAACAGCCCAAGTGATTTGAAATTTGGAGGAAATATTCCTTGAATGGTTGAATGAATGGAAATATTCCTTCCTTGAATTGATGGTGAGCAATGGTATAGGGGTGCGTTTAGGATTTTTTTGTAATCCCATCTCTAAAGGATTGATAATTCGTACCAAGAAACTTTTTTTTAAAGTTACAATGACAACACCTTATAAAAAATACGAAAGAACACGTGTTGCATTATTTTTTTAATGTCAAGTGTTTTAGAAATTGCAAAACAGGTCGCTTTGGACAACCAAAAACAAAAACTTAGTTTTATTTCCACACTGACATTTCATTGTTCATTCAACACAATGCTATCACTGGATATCGATGTTACCTTAAGATTTATTATATTAACAGAATAATACAAACGGGAATGCAGGTCATCTGATGTTAAGTCGTCAGTCCTATCCGAGGTAGTATGTAGATCCGTTGCTACGGACTAAGTTGGAATGCCTCCTGTCCAATGTCATCTGCCTAACTACAACCTTCAATCCGAAACAGTGGCCACACTGCTGCTTTACGACAGAAATAGGTGCGCCGGTGGTGCGCCCGCAGGCGAGCTTTCGACAGTCATATCGAAGAGTCTTAACTTTACCACCATCAAAATGCATGCATTGCATAACATGCACTATAATGTGCATGTGACATTACGTTTCGTTCTTCTAGTCATTACATCACCATCTATACGTCAGTATGTAGGTACTAAACATGAGATTGGTACATATATTGATTGTCATGCCTATTTATTAAAACTATTTCTTAATTCATGTTCTGCATAACTCGGAAGTTGATTAAATATTTTTAACTCTATACATTTTAGGAGTACAATAAAATTGTAGGTAGTTGTAGATATTCTGAACACGTTTGGACACGTGATCAATAATATCAACTTATATTATTATTAGTGGATATTCTCGTTGACTTACGACGGAGAGGTTGTGTATTATGTGTACTGTATCTTAAAATAATCTCATACAACCAATACATCAAATACGGTTATGTAAATCTCATTATTTTCTATAACTTATCCTATTGATCTTTAGACTTACGATTTAATATTAAATAATACTAAAAAACATATTATTGTGTTGTAGTGCACTTGAGTCAACGACATCAACTGTTTATTTGAAACATACCATTAATTGTCGCTGATATTTTAGCGAACAGCAAAAAATCCTATGTAAATAAAATATGTATATTCGCTACTTGAGCAAGTTTTAAAATTTAAATTTATAATTTAGTTTTAGAAATGTACTTATGCACGCAATGATTTGCATATATTTTTTTCTTTTTATGATCTCAACTTATTATTTTTATTGACTATTTAAGAGTGATGTATTAATGTTCAATATTTTTGCCTCGTTTAAGTGTGTTTCGATTGCCCATAGTACGCTTAATATACGTGCAACCGCATTCCTAATAGAGATGTTAAATTTTCATCTGCGATTTTACCGCAGATTTACGTGTTGCCGTTCGTGTTAACTTGCTAGTATCATCGTCGTTATTTATTATAGAGCGTAATTCAAATACCTCTACGTGTAGATGTACCTAATAGTTTTAGTATTTAACGAATTTATTCTTACTACTCGCTGACAAGCGAACGATGAAAGACAAAGCTGTGAGAAATTTGACCTTAATGTAAAAAGTAAGTTCATTTTATTGTAAGTGGTCGTGCATCGTATTATCAACATGAGTTTTTCATTTGTGGTTGTAGATAAACTTTGATGGTGTTGTCGAATACTGTTGTTTGATATCTATCGTTATTAAATAATCTTTGCGCTTAACTTCGGGAGATGCTTAGTCTTTAAAAAAGACTAATACTCGTAAGTTCGTTTACGAGATTTAAAGGCTAAAACTCACCAACCGACTCACGCTTTCTTAGTTAAAATAAGTTGATAACTCAAGTAGCAAATAATAACGTATAATTAACGGTTTATTCCTTTAGCTGTTAGTTTTAAGCTCGTTTCAAAAACGTTCAATGTAGTGGAAGGCTAATTTTTAACGTGTATTACCCTCGTAGTACAGAATAAATATTTATTGAAAGAATTTTCAAGCTTTCTTTTTAGGTCGCAGTGACAGGAGGTAATATAACTTTATGAAAAATTACTCAAATTACCTTCTCACGTGGTGATATGAGCTTCTTTATTGCGTCGGGCGGCTGAAACGACTTTGTTCTACATGTTCATATTCTAACTCGTTGTTTTTCTAGCAAAGTTCGGTTGCATTTCAGATATTTCCATATATATGTAGTAACCTGGTTCAATAAAAAAATCAATTTTCGAACTAGCATAGTAAAGTCGATTATACTGAAATACTGCATGAGGTTTTAATAAAGTTTATCAGATCGACCCCAACTTTTTACACTTCTTATATTTGAACAGACCAAATTTGTATATTTTGGATGAATATTACTATATTTATTTTAGATTTATTATAAATGGGGTATTTCTGCAATTTTGCCGTCAATCTTTGGAATTATAGCAATATTCATGGAACTAAGTGAGTCCGATTAACCTTTCGAAATACTTCGTACAATTCGTAGCCTTAAGGCATAAACTAGAAAACACAGATGCTAAGCACACTTCAATATGCGTAGATTTACTCATACAGACTTGAATCACGCTCCACATTTACCTAAGTACGGAGTGTATTCCCAAAGTTGTATGGAGTAGGAACTGACAGATATTTAATGAGATGCTAACGCATCGTAAGATCGTATAAACAAGCAAATGAGCATTTTAATGTTCTAGAATTTTATCATCCCTGGTTATTTATTAAAATAATAAAATTTTACCTGCTTACTTTTTTTATAAAGAGGTAACATCTGACAGTTAACTTGGAATACACTTGATTTGATTATGAGAGCAACGAGCTTGCGCTGTTCAATATACGCTCATATCAAAGGTGCTTAGATACATACTCGTAAGTGCTAGTTTATGAAATTTGACTACGACATTAATATACGTGTAACTGCAGCAAAATCACGACACGTGGTGTTATGAAATCTTAATCTTATATTTTAGTAAAATATTCCTATTAGATATACTACAAATCTTTGTATATACTATATTGGAGGCCTTTATTCGTGTATTGTCTAAATATCTTTTATAAACTTCATTAGTATTTACCGTAAACTATTTCACGACCAAATCTAACTTATAAAAATTAGATTACTTCAGTATAGTAAGTCACAACTGTATTAGATAGTCTTCACAACATACAGTCTTGATAATTAACATATCCAGATACACTTAAAGCGTCCATTGATTTGTATATCATCTGTTCTTATAAATCGAGTAACCTGTCATAAAGATAACAACCCTTAACATAAACCTTTTTGAGCAACTTATACTGTAACCTGGTGAAGTCGATGTTAAAAAGATCTGAGCACTATTATCGATGGCTTGGAAGAAAATCATATTCCTGTGAAGCAAACAAAACAAGATCGACTCAGATAAATAGGTATTAGATAAATTTGACAATGCGAAAATATAAAATATTTATTATTGTGTCATAAATTAACAGGGTCATACAGTCATACCTACTAATATAATCATTCTTCGTATTTTGTCCTCATTATTAAGATAGATAAACATTTTCATGTGTGCTTAATTTTAATCTAATTTTACTGTATTCCTTCACCGGCTGACATTTATTATTAACATTTTTGTCATTGATTCATACTTGTTTAGATAAATCCTCTTTGTAGTACATTAAAATTCTACCAGCCTTCGTTTGACAGTCACGAAGCATTCCATTGTACTCTTCTATGTCAGCAGTAGACACTAGGATATATTTTCGTATTTACAAAATAAATCATATTATAAAAGCATTATTTTTTTCCTTGAAGTGTTATTATTTATTTTTATTGGTAATTCGGAAATTACGTTTCCTTGAGGTCCTTCTACTTATTTCTCTTCTCTTTTCTCTCTCTCTTTCTCTACACTGATTTGTTATTTGTAAGTTTTCTTGATTATATCACGTGTCAATTTTGTAAAAGAAAGCTACCGTACTTAACTGGCTTTTTATATCTTTGAATTGTATGTACTTGTATATTGTTTAATATACATGGAATAATAATATCAATCTATTTATACATTTTTGTCTGTTAAAATACTTTCATTTTATGAGAATTCTATTATTGTTAATTGTTAAGCATTATTATTACTAGTCAGAAGTTTAATTGCTGGTTGCTATGTGCGTTATTTGAAAATTAAAAGTTTTGTATTTATTAAATGTATAAAATAGTTAATCGGCTTAAAATAATGAACTGAAATTGTTTATGTGAAAATGTCATATAAATAAGATGCCTATCGGGTGGAGATTACTATGACTATTTTGAAATTACTCACCATCTCCAGCTTATTCCTTGGCGTTTTTTAATGAAGATAATATGTATGTCTGTTTTAATGACTCCATCTTTAGATCTTGTAATAATACAATTTTATTATCTTTGGTCTTCATGACATTTCAATAATGATTTGCATCAATCTTTATGTAAAGTAAAAAAAAATAGTATATTTAAAAGGTATTTAATGTTATATGGCGTCAGTATGTAGATAGATTGATTATGTAACTTATTGTCTCAAAAATCAAAACTCTCATTGTAGTTTTACAATATTTTCGTAATAAAAAGTAAGACAAGATTTATTGTATTTTAAAGTGTTTTAAAATTGTCTAATATTAAAGTAATTTTAATAATGTTTTCAAAGCACTCATGTCATTGTAGTTAAAATACTTATTTTTGCACTTAAAATTCACTGTTTAAAATAAATTATTTGATGAAACACACAGATAAAAAATTAAACTATCAAAATTGAGTTTTATTTTCTACCACAATTTTGTTTTACAGTAATTGTTAAAACTTACGACAAAGTTTCAGAATTAAAATCTTACTGAAAAATCTTAAGAAGAAAGCTTTAAGGCTGCAACTGCAAAAACATTTTAGGCAAATATAATACAATGCACGATTATAAACCAAATGATAAATACGGTAAAAAATAATAACGAAAAAACCAATATGCTACCTTATTGCTACGCATCAAAAAAGATGGTAAGCAGTGTACGGTGCCATAAAACAAATACAAAAGATAAACGTCTAATCGTACTGCGGAAATAGACACCATAAATTGTTTGCGTTAGAGCTAAATGAACAAAGTCAAGCAAGCAAGTAGCATGATGCCACGCTACAATGTTGTCCGGTGACGAAACGCAACAATAATTTGTCTCACGAGAGATTTACAGGGATTTTTTCTTGCAGGAAAAAGTCATAAAGCAACGTTACTGCTCTATATATCTTAAGTTATGAGCAAGCTTATTGAATTCGTTGCGATGTTTCTGTGTGGGTACACGGAAACATCATTACTCATATCATAAAGGTTTGATATCGTTGCGTATAAAATCGTCGGTTAGAAAAAAGATATAATTCAAAATTATAAAATGACAGTAGTAGAAGACGAATTAATGTAGAATAATACAATACAATATCAACTATACTATACTCAACTATACTAACAAGTTTATCAAAAATGGGGCCGCTAAGCTGCGTACTGTTGGCTCCCGCAGTGTCTTCGATAAAAGAAATTTTGTTATATGCTATATTTATACGTGTAAAAAACATATTTGCGAAATCGGCCTATAATATAACCAACTGATTACAAATATCAATAATATATAGATAATAGTAGATAGGTAGATTTGTTTAGAGAAAGAGTCGAAACATTTTCAGGAAATGTAGTGAACTAGTTTGGCACCTATTTTAATAAAAAAAATTATACAAAGGGCCTAGCAAACGAGCATGCAGGCCACCTGATGTTAAGTGGCCACTGCAGCCCATGGACATCCACATCAAACCTCAAGTAGGACGGAAGTCCCATCTGAGGTTGCATGTGGATGCGTTGCTACGCCAGAGGATTAAGTTGGAATGCCTCCTGTCTAGTGTCTTCTGCCTAACTGCACCCTTCAAACCGAAACAGCAGTTCTTACATTGCTGCTTTACGGCAGAAATAGGTGCAGCGGTGGTACCGCCACAGGCGAGCCGTCGACATAAGACTCTACCACCACAAAATAATAACCATAATAAAAAATAGACAGAAATTTTGACCAGACAGTCGCCTTCGCTGAAATTATCGTGAATTTGTAAACTAGAGTCTAGTTTTTTTTAACTAGTTACTAGACAGTAAACATTGACAAGGAGGTCAACTATGGTGATACAACACGATAGTAGGTATTTAATTCTTATATCTACCTAAAATCACATGCACAGAACGAAGAGCAGCGAAATTATTTCTGAAGAAACGATTTCTGCCAGGTAAATATTAGGCGAAAGACATGGTATAAGATAAGGGCAATAAGTTAAGGATCCGAATAAATAAACGGTAAAATTAACGGTGGTAGAGTCTTTCGTCGAAGGCTCGTCAGCGGCGGTACCACTGCTGCACCTATTTCCGCCGTAAAGCAGCAATGTGGAAACTGCTGTGTTTCGGTTCGAAGGGTGTAGTTAGGCAGAAGACATCGGACAGGAGGCATTCCAACTTAGTCCTAAGTGTACGTACACCCTCAAATAGTTGAGGTTTGATGTAGATGTCCATGGCCTGCAGTGAGCACTTAACATCCGGTGACTTGCAGGTCGTTTGCTATTCTGCATAGTCAATTAAAAAAAATCTACTAAATGTATAATCTAAGAGTAAACATATCCTGGCGAAAACAGATTGCGATCCACTTGAACATTGTTCGAAATTCTTAAATATTGTCATATTACGTAGGCCAAGTATAACGGTGTACAAATATTTTTGAGGCATACAAGTTTATAAAATTGTTATTGTTCCTATGTCGCTCCTGGACTTACCAGACAGATACAGAAGGATTGGTAAAAGCAAAGATCGCACGAGTTGAACTTTAGTTGAGCTGGAAATTAGATAAGTGTTAGCGACTGAATTGTTGCCCTTCTATTTCAATCATTGATTAGATGCCTACGAATAAGGCAACGGTTAAAGATGATTCCCAGATTCTCAACCCGACTCTATTATAATAACGGCAGTGTATCCAGTTTATCTAAGGAATCTTTTTTCTAACATAAAACTGGAGCCGACCTACTAAATTTCCATAAACGCTGTACTTAATTGCATAAAATTGCCCTTTAGTGAGATTTTTTTTTTGTAAATTGTAATAAACATATGAACACAGAGCGGCGTAAACATAACACCTACCTAGTCTTATCTCCAAGCTTTTTACATAATTATGCAAATAAGATAAAAATATAATTTAGCATTAAATTGTCACCCTTAAAAACAAACGGTCAATTAATATACAGCCCGCCAACTCGATAAAGGCCATAGGGTTCGGTTCTAGGTCGGGACTGACGATGTTAGCTTAGGTCTGTTAGCTTTGGCTTAAACAAAATCAGATTATAAACAGAAGCGACTTATTGTCGTTTTATTATTTTGTTCGAGAACAGAGAATAAAATCATCCAACAAAGAAAATAGTCACTAATAAAGTCAGTGGCCCTTAGACATAATGAGTACGTAGTACATTATTATAAGTACATAAGGTGCTTCAGACCTGTCCTCGACAGCAGCTGGAACTTCCGAAGCACTTTGAGCGCTTTGTGAATCGGTTAATGGAAGCCCCTCCAGCTTTACAGCCGCTTCCACTGAGCTTAAGGTTGCCCAATGTGTGCAGGGTGTAGTGCGGTCCATGGCGTTGTTCGGGTGTGTGGAAGAAGGCCCTGACAGGGAACCATCGCCCTCCTTATCAATCTTAGAGTGCGGTATAATAATTAAATTTATAAAACATTAGTAGTGTACGCTATCGCAGTTATTAATATTATTACGCGGCTATAATTACAATTATTTCTTATATATAGTATAATCAGGAAATAAAACATTGGGAACTCATTTTTATATTACTTCCTTAGTAACCTTTGTCTAGTTTTGACACACATTTTTTTATTCATAATACTTCTAAGTTATTTCTTATTGCTTACGTTTTATTAAAACCTCTCGTGTAATAATAAATAATCGTCCTAATAAACTCTTTAACCCCGTCGCCCCTCACCTCTCCTCTCTTCTTATATATTGTACTGCACTCTACTTAACTCTCCAATCCTTTAAGATATAATCTTCATTCCACTCCACATCTCAGTACACTACACTATCTTCGCATTCACAATTCTGCGTCATTACATCGTTATTTCCTGTCCACACCTCAGTACACTACACTATATTAACAATTCCGCGTCATTACGTCGTTATTTCCTCTCTTATATCATCGCTAACGCAAACTGGATAATATTGGTATACTGAAAGGTATGCAGCTACTTGTGGCTCTGTTGTCATAACCGACGCTATATCTATATTTTTTCATTGATTTTTTATTGGCGAACTAACGTCGATACTACTTCCACTCCCCATAGACTTTGTCCGATGATATTTTATGTCTGCGGTAACTGAGTGGTCCTTTTACAACTTAGAGTCATTTTAGACTGTAATGCTTCCATAAGTCTGAACTACTCGTACGTACGCACAAACATAATTATTATAAGTACAATTACGGATGACCATATAACTTTTTGTTTTTTGTATCACTGTAAGTTAATTTTTTTTGAGATCTGTAATATTGAAGGTTAATATAGTGATTATTAATCTCGTCCATTACCTACTGTCCCACTAGGTACTAGACATGGATTTTCGCTTATAAATAAGTCGGCTAAGTCAAAGTAAACACAAATTACAAAGTTTTCTAAAGCTAGTTGTTTTAAAGTCGTGCAATGTTTGCCGAGCTTAAAATCTTGCCACCTGGAGCACACCCTAGGGCGCCTTACCTCTATCAGTGAGCTTTTCTATAGTCCTCTTATTTTAAGGGCGGAGTTTTGGCCTCTTAAATTAAGGACTCACTGAAAGTTTAGTTGTATTAACTTTACTTCAGTAGAGGATGTTAGGAATGTACCTATAAACAAAATAATATGTACATTTTGCTTTTAACGTTTATATATACGTTTTAACAAACATCACGTAACGTTTTGTTTAAAGATTAACAATATTCTAGGCTCTCTCGGAATAGAAGGTGTAAGCTTAAACATTCTAGTGAATCTCGATAGCTTTATTATTTACCTTAACATTGTCAGGTTAGTGCATATCGCTGCATGTGGCTTCCATAGATTTCAGAACATTAGTGATGTAGTACTAGTAATACTGGAAACGATATGATTAAAAGTCGTGCTGTCCTTAGCATTTTATTAAAAAAGGAAAAAAAAATCCATCATGCATGTCAGGCGAGTGGCATGCAGTGCGAGCCGCATGACAGTCTTTCTCGTACCAATAGAAATTTAGACATTGAATTGGCATCATTACATCCGCTATTCTGAATCAATCCGCGCCGCAAAGTTTCGTATTTTTTTTTCGGTTGAAAACCTTTTCTTGTTTTTGAAGTTATATCTACCTCAGGAGCTGTACTGAAAAATTCAGTAAGTTTTTATCATAAAGACGTAAAAAGTTGACTTCATCTAAATCATTGACTAAAATCCGCCATTGTCCTTACAGGTAAATTTATTACTCATAAAATAATTTTCATCGTCCACTTTAATTATAAGGGAATAAATTTATAAAATTCCTGATCCCGAGCATCTATAGAACACACCCCGCAAGGTTGAATTTTCAAAAATACCCTCTCTCGCTTCACTTAAAAACAATCCTACTGTACTTTTTTGTAACTCGCTCTTTATAATATTAGTCAGATCATGTTAAATAGCTTTAGTATGTAGTTATTACCCTATGTTTTTAAAAACGTTATTTAATTAAAAGATTACAATCATATCTAGGGTAATTATATTGATATAAATGACGTATAGGCGATAGAAAAGCACGCACGCCTACCAAATACGTTTGTTTTATCTGTAATTTATCAACTTAACACTCTTGTAATCCGCAAAAACCACAACTCTATCATGCACAGTGCATTTATAAATCAGATTCAATAAATGTTCCACTAATTACCTACGTGATACAAACAATAAATACTTTCATGAGTTATGCAAAACATTGGCGGTCCGATAAGGCTGTTTTTAAAAAGATCAACTTTACCATAAATTACTTATAGAAAAACAATATTGTTTTAAATAAACCAAGAACGGTTATTATGAATAAATACATTTAAATTCAATATTATTTAATTGGTTTAATTTTTGCAAGAGTTACTTCAGTTGTAACTACGGATATACCTACTACTATATACACAGAACTACATTCTATACGATACGGTATTTATACGTAGTTTATTTACATAGTCTGGTTTTATTCGTGATAGTATTATGTCGAAGGCTCGCCCTCAGCTGCACTACCATAGACCTAATTCTGCCGTAAAGCAACAGTGTAAACACTGCAGGGTTTCAGTTTGAAGGGTGTGGTTAGGTTAGATTATACAGTGGACAAGAGGCATTCTAATTTAGTTACGTTAAATAACAATGCTTCCACGTACAACCTCAGAAATGACCGGTGCTATTTGAGGTCTGGAATGTTAGATTATCACTTGCCACTGGATATTAACGTTCTTCTTTTTGTGTTTGTTTTTAGCTGTCACGATACATGGAATCCTACAATTTTATTATAAATATGTATGTTAGCTAGCCGTAGGGACTTTGTTTGCGTTGTCTCCAAAAGTATCACTCATACACATGAAACTCATGGACGAATAAACAGTACGAATACATTAATTTCTGCAGCCGTCTGCGCGCCATGATGGTACTATGTCAGAAAAGTTCCCGCACGTGCAGACAATAACTAAACAAAGTTTCAACGCTCAATGGTTTCGAAAAGCATGAAGGAAAAACATACAAATGTTTATTTTATATATACAGATAATATGCCTAAGCAACGAGGCAGACGGGCCCCCTGATGGTAGGTAAGTGATCACCGTCACCTATAGACACGAGCAACATCAGAAGAGTCGCCAATGCGTTGCTGGTTTTTAAAGAGAGCTCTTTTAGCGCCCTTTCTGAAGAACCCCATGTCATAACGCTCCGAAAATGCCTCAGGAGGAAGATCGTTTATTGGTAACTAAATACACAAAAAATCCTCAGTAATTATAGACATACTATAAAGTAAATTTTTTATAAATGTACATAACAGTTCATCAGTTTGAGTAACGTTAATAAATTATTTGTCGGGGTCATGTTTGTACTAGCAATCTAACCTGTCGGTCTCTAAGGAGCAGTCCGGTTCGCTAAGCAGTTGCCCAATTAAATATTCACTTGACGCCTGCCTTCCTCATCACGAGATTGTGATTCTATTACTGGATTATTCTACGCGGGAAGGTCATTTATCCAAAGCAAAACACGTACAAATAACTTTGTAAATAATATAAAATACTCTTCAAATAATATTGAATAGTCCTAAATAAATAAGTATATACCTAAATTATATTGTATTTCAATCTAGTCAAACTATTATTAGGAACATGGACACGCAAAGACAAATACATACGAGTAGACAGACACTCATGCCAGAAAAAGACATCCGTAGTTTTTGATATCTCGCCGGATATCCAACCCGGAACCAACACTCATTATACTATTTGATGCATAATCGTCACTGCTACTATTCAGAACGTATTGTTGGTCTAAATACATCAAAAACAATTTAATTAAATACGCTACCGTAAACCGCAGTTCCTTGAGCAGCGATTGTTTAGACCAAACGTTCAAGTTTTATCATTTTATCGTTTAGCTAATCCTCGATAATCCTTGATTGATTATTATAATATCTCGATAGAAGCCGTATTTCGCGAAATTAAGACAAAGTTTATTTGTGTCTAGAACTGTTTAATCTATTGTAAAATCCAATTTCAGGTCTTCAGACGGACAAGAAATATAATTTAATTTCGCCGATCTTCTTACCAACATGTCGATACATTTAAAAATTATTTTAATCTATTTCAGAAAGAAAAAAGAAGAAGAGAAAGAGTTGCTCTAGTATTTTACGATTTCATATGCAGCTGAGTGTGCCCAAGCACACGCGACCCAGCGAATACTAATGTAGGGCCATACGAGTAAAGTATAATGAGGATGAAGCATGATCTTTCTTAATTAATCAATAATGTACTAGTTAGAAATGTCGTCAGCACGTAGATTCCGAAGGGCTTGTTTTAACTACATAAGACTCTCATCGCCATTTTTTTTCAATTACTCATTTCCATAACAGACACAAATTGCTGTATTTAAAAATAATAATAATAATAATGGCATAGGTTTCATTTGGATGATATCCCTTTCTTGATTAATTAACGACGTCAATGTGTATTAACTCTGAACAAAAATATTCAATGCATCTTTATTTTAATTTGTGTACTTATAATCGGATGAAAACGTGTTTTTCAGAACAATTTATAGGAACTTGTGAAGTATGCCGGATGGCCAAGAAAAGACTTAGTTAAATGCGCATTTTACTGATTCACTATCTAACAGACAGAATGACAGTCGACAGAATAACACGTAGGATGCGGGCTGACGCTCTCGTCCGCAAGGGTGTGAAGTGTGTCTAATGTCTGTGAAGTGTCTGGAAGATACTTCATCTACCGTAAGAATTTTTATGACATAGTCTGGGTCATATAACACCTGTCTAGGCCTCTTGAAGCCCGCCACTTTACCTGGGTGCTGATACTCTTCTGGTGACGTGGTTATGGTGAAAGTCAGATATGTCGAAGCATCTCTTGTAGAGTAGAGTGAGAATCCAAGGAGCATTGGAAGCATGTTATTGGTCTGATGTATGACAAATAAAGACGTACTTTGAAGTACCGTCTTATTTCCCCTGCCTGTCAAAGGGTACAGTTTCCTGAGGACGAATGCGGCCCTGTTTCTAACTGTTTTTACGTACGAGGCTTAAGAGTCGGGGTGAATTCGTGTGCATGTTGCTTCAGCTTTTATCCGCAAAACTGATTTAATAATACAACTGTTGTACTGGTCCAATAGAATAACTTCCACAAAGCTCATTATAACCGCTTATTATCATTATTAAAATAGTAAAAAAAAGCTATATGGTGGTGATTATCCGATCCGTAACTCATTGGTGTTTGTAATTTAGGATTTGTATTCCATACCCTGAATCATTTGAATATATTTCTTACTACACTATAGAACGAAGTGCAGCAGTAACATTTAAGAAGTTATTTATTTCACACTGAAATTGATCTAAATAACCGCAATCCTAAGATTAAGTTATTTTCGTGGCCTACAATTGTATCCGTTTCTGTGTGGACCGCGGGACAAACTGATTCGGCGCTGGACAATGTAATAAGGGCGGCTACCCACGTCAAGCTAATGGAGCCTGCCGACCCATGCTCCTGAAATGTAACTAATTCATCAATCCCAATTCTTCATTCAAAACCATTTTTACGACATTTTAGGCCAGATCCTATTCTGTGTTTTAAAGGACTTTGTAAAGTACTAGCTTCTTTTATGTTACTTTTTCTTCGCTAACCCTAAATATGTACACGACACCTGACAGGAATATACTGCTAGCATAACTCATATGATCAACATTTGCAAGTAACACAGGATGCAGTGGGGTCGTATTTAGGGTTGATTTTAATGATCTGTCAAATAGTAATAGTTTGACGACCCGTATGGCGCCGCGATCAACGTGCGGTCTGCCGTTCGGAGGGTCCTGGGTTCGATTCCCGGCTTGGCGGAAATTTGAATGATAAATTTAGATTTCTGTACCTGGTCTGGGTGTTTGTGTGCTTGTTTCTGTGTGTGTCCATGG
>DWKW01000968.1:0-14010 GCA_018250115.1 Doberes anticus
AGACCTTTTAAGGATTGTATTGTAGCCAACGGAGACCACTTCGAATAAGCTTTATATATTTTTAATGGTTTCATATTAATGTATTAAACTAACACACTGTAAATAGTAATAAATATTACGTTTAATAAAAAAAAATGTTTTCCTTTGTAACAATATTTATGGCAAGACTATGTAAAGTAACTGAGTTTACATATGTTTACAAAGTACATGGGTGCAGTTTCTTTTCCATCTTGAGAAAAGTATTAGATAATTACTAATCATAGTTAAAATATGTAGTACAGATTCGTAGAGAAATAGAGAGTTACACTATATCTTATTGTTCCTCGTTTGCTGTCCATGAAAATATCGTTTAATAGTATTATAATATAACATAAAAAACTTGTTGAATAATTGAAATATATTCACCATCTATTTTGATGTTTTATCTGTTGCTAATAGGATTTAAAGATAAGGTGGCAGATTGAATAGCCTCCATTAGGACCCATTATATGCCAATAAATAAGGGCTAAGAGACAGTCAAGCTATCCGTCTCTAGTTCAATATCATGTCGTAACTCAGCTCAATGTAATGGGCCCTTGTGATAGTTGTGATAGAAACAAAGTTAAATATACAAGCCCGTAACAGAACTAAAACTAATAGAGCGTTATTTTTGCTCCAAATAATAAAATGCCGAAGGAAATAAAGTTTACACTACTGCATAGTTTTATATAAAATTCGATTTGAATTACGAACGTTCTTTACTTGTATGTCGCCATTAAAAGCGTCTTCAAGTGAAAGAGCTGTAAATCATACGAATAAAATGCGTAAGTAATTGAAATCGATTCAGTGACTGAATTCATTACGGTCGTTTAGTGTCGCGATCGCTGTGAAGACAAGTCATTTTATGGCGTTGGCGAGTGAGGTTTAGATTATTATATCATGACTGAGGTGCTAATATTATATTTCTTTAAGCGGTGCTGGTGAGGTCTCTCCCACGGCCGAGACGAGTCCGGCGCGGTGTCAATTTCCATTAATACCGCCATTATCGTGGCTGGTGCATAAATCGCTCGAAGGCTCGACCACCGGCCGAATCCACCACGACGCCGCGAGCTCTATAGCCCGTAGCATGCCAGTGCATTCACACCACCAATCCTGAGCTTGCAAATTACCAGCGAAAGTAATAAATCACGCTAAACGCACCAACGCGTACAGCCATACATTATTTAATTCCTGTTGTTATATCAGGCTATGAGCTTAGAAGGCAAAATAGGAAAGACACTTTCTAACAAATATTTAATGCGATGATGTTAACGAAATGCTAAAACTAAATAAGTTAGTGTACGTATCTTGTGGCGAAATTATTATTTGATTACAATTGTTTTAGTAAGTAACAAAAAATTTACGTATTTTAATACTGTGAACTTATCGCATTTCTTAAGTTCTCTCCGAAAATATTTTTATAGTATTGACCAGTATCGTAACGTGCTATTTGCACTCGTCAGTGCTGACGCCGAAGGTGCCGTGATTGCCAGTTAGTTAAGACCAGTAGTCAATAATCTCGCCATTCATCTTGAAATAGTCCGAGTAGTCAGGGAAAATATTCTCAGCTAAGAATTCGCATCGGATCACGGCGGGCTTCGAATACTGACGTCATTGAACGTCACTGACACTGACAAGTACCTACAGATAACATAGCGTCGTACTGTCGTTCAAAATAGATGAAACTGTAATGTTTCACTGACGCTGATGTTTACGGCATCGATGGTTACGTGTCGGCGCTGATATGTGCGGATATGCATACAGGACACCTGATATAAAACGGTCACTGCAGCCCATTGACATCCACATCCAAACTATAATAGGTCCAAAGCCCTATTTGAGGTCGTACGTGGTTGCGCTGCTACCCCTGAGCTCTAAGGCCTGTCCATTGTGTTCTGCCTAACTACACCCTTCAAACCAAAACACAGCGGTGTCCACACTACTATTTGCGGCACAAATAGATGCTCCGACGGTGCCGCCGTATAAGGCCTCCTGCATAATACTATACACCCACACTTTATTGATTCTAAAACCTTACATTTTTGTAATTATTATGACTGAATTGGAACTATTACGTTTTAAATTGAAATCTGTCGCTCATGCCTTATATAATTTTCATTAATGGTGGAAACCGTTTGAATGTATAAAAAGGTCGTCACTGGCTCATCCTCGTTTTTCCATGAATAATTTAATGTGCCTAAAATCATACGCAGTAGGCGGTATATTTATGCTTCGCTGAAGATGTAAAGTTAATCGAAAGTTCCAGTATAGGTAGGTGTGAACATTTCGGTCTATCCTTCATATTTTAGGGCTCCCTCATAAACATGGCTGTTTTTCTGTTTAAGCCTTATTCGCCAAACCTTCAAGCTTCTGTAATTAGATTTATTTTAGGCCTATGGAAAACTTGAAAAGATCAAAGTAAATGATAAAAAAGTCAAGGAAAATTGGTTGTGTTGCAAAATGGATTTTGACGGAAGGCTTAGAAAGGAAGCTTAGAAGATTTAGAAACATTTATGCGGGGGAAAAACGTTTTTGTTGCATGAAAATATTTTTTTGTTTTATTTTTAATACATACGACTAGCCGTATGGCGTCGTAGTCAACGTTCGGTCTGCCGTTCGGAGGGACCTGGGTTTGATTCCCAGCAGGGCAGAAATTTTAATGATGCATTTAGATTTCTGGTGTGGATGTTTGTTTCTGTGTATGTCCATGGCAACCACGACACAGGTTAAATCCTACTGTGGGGCTATGAGTGTGAAACGTTATTTATTTATTTATTTAAATACATGGACAAATTAGATAACTCGTCTACCAGCTGTCACTGGTGATGACATATTTTAAAGTATTTCTTTTTTATGCATATTTTTCGTGATACGAACACTACTTGGCGCGTTGCCAGTAGGTATGTGGCTCATGATTTTTCCCAGATATTATTCTATATAGCGGAAAATTGGCTATTTTTTAGTTTTTATCAAGTTCTTTATAGTTAGTCAACGTGTAAAACTTTAAAAACATTCTTGTCAGTAGATTATTTCTAATTGTAGTAGTAGAAAAATAAGACAGATTTTACACCAAGATTTACAACTCATTAGATGTAAACAAATAGGCTGGTTTAATTCACCACCTATTTATAGCACCACATATCTATTTTAAATGATATTGAATTCAATGTAAAGTAAAGTGTAACGTAATTAATTTCTAATACGCTCATAACTTCTAAAGATTGGATTCCATTCATAGACGGTGACTGAAGACGTACTGCCAACTGTTTTTTAAATCAAAATATTAAAATGTAGTGGGAAGGTATCAATCAACTAATAATATGTGCAAGTAAGTACAGGGAAAAAATTATGAATTCGTTTTCAATAAGGTAGATTCCTATTTTGTTGGTGAAGTATCGAAGTGTATCGAAGCTTAATTGATGGATGGCTGTACGGGCCAGGCGTGTCACGAGTGTCATGACACAATGCAGCCAAGTCCGCTAGATTGATCGCGGCTGCGACACCGAAGACCGTTTTAATCACCGGTTTTGCTTACTCATTTATTCGATACATCATGACTGGAAAGTGTTTTATTTCTCGTTTTGATTAGTTTGCTCTTTTTGATTAAAACTGCAATCCGTTTATATAAATTGGGTAAGTATTGAGATGGGACTTACTACATATAAACTATTCTTTGGATCTTTGGTATTCTTAGTTGCTTTCTTTGAAATAACTTATAATAACGCATTAATTAATGCAATCATCCGCGTAAGTTTATGATAATAAAGTCACACAGTGTAATATGACGTTGTCGTTTATAACAATGTTTTATAGTGGATTGAAGAGCCTTCGGAGGCTGTCACCCGATGCCAATTAGATGTAGTAACACATCAAACTTGTTCCGGCGTTGGGCTGACGTGCCGGCTTGGAGTGCCTTCGCTAATCGTACGCATTCATTTGAATCTATTTAGGTAAACGACGTTGCCCGCAGGAATGTGACACTTCAGCAATTACGCATGAGCTACGGTTCTTTCGTCTTACTACACCTTTTATTTTCGGTACATCCGCATCCATCAGATAGGTCACAATTTAAGACTACACCTTGACTAATACATTACCTACATCGAAACCGGTGCGTATAAATTATGGAGCGCACTCGAAGATATTGTGTTTCACGTCCGGCGGTTTAGACACGGGCCGAGGATATCTGCGTGAAAAGGGCGAAATATTGCAGAAATTTCAAACGCGACAGGACAGCATTCGATTCGTCGCGGTGTAGGATTTCATTGCGCTATATAGCGTCCACCAAGAGACTGATACAAGGCTCATGAGCTTTTACTGAGACGTGTCTACGACATTTATTGCTATTGTTTATGAATAAACAAAAAATATGATGGTAATACCTTTTCATTGATGAATGATAATTTGAATAATTTTTACAAAGCCGAATAATGATTTAAATTAATTGATAAAGCTTGTAGTAGTAAAAAATGTAGTACCTATTTGCAATAATATTGTGTCGTTTATGACTATGTCTGTTCGTGATATCATAATAAAAAATGTAGCGGGAGCGACGACATTTTGATATTCGAGAACTAGGAAGCAATAAATTCGTTTACAGTACATTTTTATTACAGTTATTGCGACAGATTTACTAACGTTTATAAAGTCAAGAGCATTTGCAGTTTACATCGTCAATATCGGTACGCGAGTATCGGTTCGAAAGATGCTATCCGTACTATTGTTAATCCGGTAATTTGAATTTATTGCACCATGAATAAATGGTGCGGTCGGTGGAGCGGCGGCTATCGGGGAACATATCGACACAGCAGCCGTGTACCGCGGCATACGTCGCTCCAAGCCCGCTGCCGTGTTGTGCCTTGCCATCCTCTCGCTAAGCGACACTTTATAACGAACACCTCAATAGCACCTAATAGGATTATCAGGCTACGTAGAAACACATCTTGATCGCTACAGATGCCACAATTAGTATGTTCAAATACTACTCTTGTAGATTGATAACAGCAAATGAAACTTGCAACCGCAATCTTCGTCCTTTGTTTCTGAACGTTCCTCTTGTAAACAGTGCAGCGGGGAAGTGGCTAATCTTGCCCATTCCTTGTAGGAGATGTGATTGTTTCTCCTTAACGGGCGAGCCGCTCTAATCGGAACATCCTCGATGCCGGCCGTGTCCGAGTACTGGCGTTAATTAGAGTCCTATTGCATTCTACTGAATAAAAGACATGGAACAACTTGCGAGGTCAGATCTTGCTGTTACGGGCATACAAAATACAGGAAGAGCTCTATTATCTACACGTTAGTATTACAAACTAACGCTTTTCCAGATACACACAACGGCATTATATTTTAGCGACGACCTGCGTTGAGGTGTGGACCGGCAATCAGGGATCATTATTTACGGGCAGCTATTATCACCTCATGGCTTTTCTGGTTTATTATCGGCTTTGCTCGTTATGTTGTCCTGCGACGGATAAATTATGCTATTAAGTTAGCAGATTGACAAAGTTATTTATGACATTAAGTGAGAGCGCGCTGAGTGGTAACCACTAGTGGCCTCGCGGAATCGATGCAGCCCCAGTATTTTTTCCAAAGTTTTGGGATATTTCAAATTCGTCCTTCGACTTTATTCACTTCGATGAGTTTCGTAAAAAGGAATAAATAATATAGAAAGTCACTATGTCTGTTTTAAATGTGTGTGTGTGTGAGGTAAAAGTTAAAGTACTTTAAATTTATGTTCGTTACTTTCAAACGTTTTCTCGTAGTAAGTACACCTATTAAGTCCAAACATAATACTTAAAATTTTCTGTATAATATATTCAATGAAGTTGGGAGATGAAAACACGAAGATAAGCATTGCGTAAACGCAACATTTTCAGCTGAGTAAAGGTCAGGTAATTTATTTTTTAAGACGTTAACTTCGACAGCATGTTGACACCGGTCGAAGCACGTGTCTGGTTGCATCTGATAAATGTATGTAAATAATTATTAAATATTATCGAATGTCAGATATGGCCGTTTAGGTGGCCGTTTGGTTATCTGCGTTATTTGTAGTTAACAATTCCGAGAGGCGCTACAGCGTTATCGTGTTGAGTTATAGCAACACTAGCGCGGGGAGGGTTCCGCCGTCCGTGTCTGGTTTCATCAGAGCGGTCAGCAGTGTCGCGAGATAAGGCGGCTGACGACGACTTCTGATCACGTAATGCCTTCTGATACGATCTGTATGTACATGTGTAAGATGAAACACCACTACGAAAATCACTATGAACAAGCAACGAAGTTGGAACTTACGCTTCGGCTTCTAAGTAAAGAGTCAAAATTGATGGGTATGGTTTACATTTTATATTAGGGATTTGGATTTTAAACGATGAATCGGCAAGAAATCTAATAAGGAATGATTATGATGAAATAGTTAAGTAAGGTAAGTTATTAGTTTAATTATATTTACTGTACAAACCGAGTACTAAACGAGCATGCAGACCACTTGATAAGTATTGTTACATCCACATCAGATCTCAAATAGGACTGACATCCTATATTTTTATCGCAACAGCCGTAGATGAGTGGCAATAGCACAACTCTTGTGCAACAGTTCTTTTTTTAAACGTTTCACACTTCTGTGAGTGCGGAATGAGCAGAGCGTCCGAAGAGTAATTTAAATTCATCAACAAAATCTCTGATTTAAATATATTTTACCTTTTACCTTAAGCTTGTTAACATTAGACTTTGGGACCAATAAAATATTTATAACATCAAGATTATTATTTCCTTTTTAATTTTATTATCATTTCTTTTTCCATTTTCATTCCTAGTTAATTACGTTTTCATACCTCTTTCTTTATATTTTCATTCCATTTTGATTCCTTTTTATTTCTACTTGCCATGTTAATACTATTTTCATTTCTTTATCTATCTAGTTTTTCCATTTGCTCTTTTAGTTAAGATACCATTTTCACTTCATTATCTTTTAGTTTTCCATTTTTATATCTTTTTCATATCATTTTCTTTCGTACACCTTTTTCCTTTTCATTTAGTTTTCTTTATATTTTCATAACTTTTTCATTTCATTCCTTCCTTTTTCATTCCATTTATTTTTCTACTTTCATACCTTTTTCACATAATATTTTCTTTCTATTTGCCATCTTCATACAATTCCCTTATAAAGATATATAGATAGTGAGTGATAGCCTAGTTGAGTGAGTGATAGCCTAGTGGTAAATAGTGGTAGCATCTCGACCCCGCTACGATGGTTCGAGGATGAAATCCCATCACGCACCTCTAATTCTCGACATATTGTCTATTTAAAATTTTCGAAATTATGTATATATTATGAACTAATTATCACTCGCGTATACGCTGAAGGAAAATATCATGAGGAAACCTGCATGCCTGTCAGTTCTCCATAACGTTCTCAAAGGCATGTGAAGTCCGCCAATCGGCACTTGGCCAGCGTGGTGGACTAAGGTTTAAACACTGTTATCTCTGGAAGAAGACTCGTGCCCACCAGTGGGGCGATAATGGGTTCATAATGATGATAGATGCAGGTAAAGCTATTAAAAAAGAGTAAAAAATACTATAATATATTTGCTGATTTTCCAAACCCTGTATTGTTTCTTGCTGGTTTAAATACTGTCCAAGTGCAATAAAATAAATCATTATAACTCTCAGATAAGCATTTCCTTCATTGTGTTCTTAGGTTCTTAGAGTTGGAATAGATTAGTGGTTGTTACTATTGAAACACTAAGATATTGCCTGTTTAATTGTATCTGATATTACGAGATCTGTTAATTTAATGGATAGGTCTTGCGTATGAATTCAACTTGTAAACTTATAAATGGGTCTATGCTGGACTTGTACAAATCAGGGTTTTGTTTCTGAAAATACTTCAACTTATATAATACTTTTGATATAATAATAGTGCAGTGGTCTCATAATATGTTGAAGGCTTGCATGTGGTGACACCATGCTCGTTAAATTATGAAAAAAAAATGTTTTTTATTACTTCAAGTTGTTTCGCTCGATTACATAATTATGGTTTCTTGGTGTTGTTTGTGTAAACTGTGATGTAAATGTAGACATGAGTTTGTGCTATAACATTTTATAATTTTGTTATTAGTTCTGAATGTACCTATATTCTTATTCATCGTGATATTATAAAACAAAAGTAAACCTTTAGATTATAACAAATAAAATTTGATAAAAATTTTACTGATTTAGTAATTAAACAATATTTTTACTATGTCCATAAAATTGTGTTTCCATTAGATAATTTATTAATCTTCAACAGAACGAAGAATAATAAGCAAGTAATAAATTTTGAAGCTTGATATTTACGTCCAAATAGCAGGTTGCCGGTCCGTGGTCTGGGATATACTCGTAGTTGGTATCAGAGGAGGAACAAGTCTTGTAGATAGCCTCTGCAGGACGTCGCTCTGAAACAATTATTTTTAGCGGACTGGTTCGGCCTCAGCCCCGTGAGTTATGACGACTGATATAACGGCCTGCTCGCACATTTTCAAACCAAATCTAGAGCAAGCAAAATTTTTGTAGAGAAAGAATACGATTTGATATGAGTTACTTATATATTCGTATTATTATTTAAGAATCAAATAATAAAAAAGCAATAAGTATAAATTTTGTTTTGATACAAATAGATCTAGGTGGAACAAGTTTCTGTGAATATAAACTTGAAACAACGAAAAGGGTTTTACATTTTGTAGCTTTTGGAATTTGTACCTAATCGTGTACCTACCTGTTACTAAGTGTCTAAATGCCTGAGAGAACATTTTATTACTGTTAGGGGCAAGCTTTAATATAATCAGTGTTCATAAAATTAATAATTGAATCCTAAACTGATGGACGTGCTTACAATATAAAATGATTTAGAGCACGATAGTTGCCCCTCTCGATGTGCAACACCGTTCTATTTGTGCCTGGTGGGGTGTTATTATCCGCTCGCCGGCGCCGCCCGCGGCTCCACCTGATCTTATTGCGATTTCTTTCACGAACAGAAGCCGTAATTGCGTTAATCGTGTATTGCACTGGTACTAGTCGCTTGCAAAACGCCGGCTAACTGATTTATAAGCAGATCACTATCGGTGTTAAATGTACCACGTTCGGGCAGAACTATCAGTCATCTACGCGCCTGCCGATAGGACTGGTAATACGTTGTTTCTAGCGAGTTGCGCTCGGCGTTCAGCCGTCCGGCCGGCTGTCACCCGCACAAAGTTATCACTTCTATAACGTCTCCGATATGGCACTCTCGCTGCTGCAACAAATGAAGCAGTTGCATTAAAACTTGTCTGGTGCATATCTAAGCGTAATTAATAGCGGGAGATAAGTTGCGGTGAGCGTCTGCGATACCTCCATACGGTCGAACGTAATCGAGGCTGTCGGGAGCGCCGCCACCGGCGACCGGCCCTGCTTCTATATTAATAACAGTCACTCGATATCGCTGTGGCCGCACGAAATGGGAAATTAAAAGGCTTTCATGTGATCCGCTCATTAGACTGATTTGTACCGGCTTCGCTGCGCTGCCGCACATGAAGCTATTAAATGGGCATTGTAATCGCTTGTCCCTGATGCAAGATTCATTGGTCTTTTCACTTTATCTTGCTTTATAGGCAGTAAATTTGTGGTTGAATTGCGGGATTACGTTAGGTATGGCTATATGATTTAATCTTAAGTTGGTTCATGAAATGAAGACACACAGGTTGCTGATACTTTCGAATACTTAAGGAAATATACGAATAGATGTAGATACTCTTAGTAAATATAAATTAAAGGAAATGTTTATGTGCTACAGGGAAGAGAATGGCAATCAAGTGAAAATGATTGTCTGTATAACTCGAACATCTTGGCAAAGACTGTTTTGTAATAAAATACGCTATTTATGAAAACAACACTAAGAGGATGACGTGAGAGAACGTAAAATGGGTAGATAATAGCAGAACCTCTTTATATTTGACGTTTGTGTTTCCAAAACGACATCAAAATTTACTTTTAAAATTTACGATTCTTGTTTATTACGAATCTCTTATTCAACTTACAAATATTTTCACCATTGAGAAGCGGGTATTTGTTTCTTTTTAACATTCGTTTTGTTCTGTTTTTACCTGTTTATGTGGCAATTTGTTTCTATTTTTGTTCGTCGCGTTTTGAAAACTAGTCTTCCCATAGACCTGGTTGTAATGCTACAAAACGCGTAACATTATGCTACAATTTCCGCCGACATTGCTATCATGTTGACTAAGTTTGGTACAAGTAAAAGCTGCGTATGGAAATAAGTACTGCCTTCTCTAAAGTATTCAAATGAAGCGAAGCAGTTTATTCAAATTCATACATATTCAAATACGTGGTCATGGCAATTATCGTGAATTGATGTGCGTTTTGCATTGTACAGATGAATAAATCATTTTTTTAAATGTATAAACTACGAGAATATTAAGCTTGTATTCAAAATAAATATTTATTAATTTAGCAAAATTTAAAAAAGGCATAGACAATAGATGCCAATGTGAAGTCGTTTCAGTGGCTAAGTATTTTAGGATTCTATTTACGATTTTGGTATCTTATTGAGGTTGATCTATTAAAGTGAAGCGATTTTTTTTTATCTAGTTTAGTAACGTTGCGAACCTCTTATCAGTACATTAAATTATAAAGAACTACCTGTCGTATAATGTCGTATTACAGACCAATCGTCTCTGTCTTTTGTATTCTTGCCAATTTCTGGCCCGTTTCAGCATTTTTTAATATATCGCATATTTGTCATAGGAGAGACTGTGCCGATCCTTGTATATGGTAGCCAGATACTTAGGTTCCTCTAACGTTTTACTGGTTTTGCTGTCGTACGAGACGCTTGGTTGCGGGGCGGTGCTAGGCCCGTAATCGTGCAATTTGTGCCGTCATTGTTCTAAAGTAGCGTCGGCCGTATATCAGTGAGGCAGACGGGGCCAATTGATACAAACGAGCGCGTGTCACGTCTAAATATAATATTAGGAATCACGGCGCGAGCCAGGATATATTAATTTGGAGAGCTTGTTACATGATGTAGCGTTATCTTAAGGTATGCGCCACTTGCAGCGATTTGCCACCGCCAACGACCTAACGATTATTCTGCGCAACATGCTAATGTTTAAAGTTTTAAGATTAATATTACGTAGTGACCTCTGAGATATAGCTTTCTTTTAAATCGGATTTCGATAAAGACAGCTTAAGTACCAAGAATCATAAATCTACGCTTGTCAAACGAGGTATTAAAACGTGTAAATTACGTATAATAATTTCTTTATCAACTGACGTGTCAGTGTATTTTTTATATATAAATAATTTGTAGTCGTCTAAATTTTATAGCTCGCTGTGAGCCCCTGCTCTTTGAAATAAGATTAAATGATTTACGAATGAGGTCAGCGTGGTAAGTGAGGTCGGCTAACTCGGTGTAACTGTTATGGGCCAAGTGATAAATAAGTACAGAATTTATAATACTTATCGAATTAAAAAATACTCACTCATTTACTTAGTTTTCTTCGTAAAGATTTTATTTCTTGACCGTAGTGCCTAGGAGATGTCTTAAGTTGAATAAAAGCTTGATCACTTACGTGAGCTAATAAAAAACCTAACGAATTTCTCCCGCGCTTAACTTACTTAGTATAGAAATCTAACTTAGAACAATTAAGTTAAAGCCTAATTCGTCAAATGCTGAATCTGAATGAATTAAACTGATTAGGCCTGTGTATGACCCATATAGCTACTGCGAAAATTCCTTCTCGTTAGGCTATCTTATTCAATGAAGTTAAAAACGAAATCTAGTGTCTTAACATCACAGAGGTTTTTTTAAAGCTTACCAAGACTTTGTAGACAAAACCTTATCAACCGCCTGGTTCGCTGCATGCGGCCTGGCCACGCGCCCGGCACACGACGGCACTTGCCCGTCGCCTGAGCGGCCATTTCCTCTTTCGACCGCCACTGCCGGCTAGACATTCGACACGCTCCTATTACACTCATTGAGTTAACTTACTTTTGACACCGTAACATTTCTTTAGTGTTTTTCTTTAGTTATAAAACGACATAAGTTGTTCTGCTTTTTTTTTCTCTACGAAAAGATTGTCTTGATTTATAGTATCGTCTATAGTTACCTAAGCGATAACTAAGGTGTACTGATGATGAAAATGCAAAATGTCTTTTTGTTATTTTTGGGATTTATTGTTATGTTAATGAAGGTGGACAGTATGCACATTAAGCACTATTTAATTTAAAAAAAAAATGCGTTAATTACGATAATAAAAAAAAACACATAGGATATACACTTATATGATACTATGTGAGTATTATAGGTAAGCAATTTTTATTATATTTTTGCAATATGCAGATTAGAACAAAAATATCAATATTCACATAGTTACGTATTTCAAATTTTAATTAGAATAACTACTAAAAATCAACGTCGTCATTAACCCATTATTGTTCTCTTACTGGGCACGAGAATTTAGATTTCTGTACCCGGTCTGGGTGTTTGTGTGCTTGTTTCTGTGTGTGTCCATGGCACCCAAGACACAGGTTAAAACCTTCTGTGGGGCTGTGAGTGTGAAGCGTTATTTATTATTATTATTATTATTATTATTATACCACCTCAAAACAAAAAAGGATATCTTTGCAGAGACACATGTATGTAAAGTCGAGAATTACTGAAATATGTATTAAATATTCAGGGTCTGTGTAAGCAGACAATGGAGAGGAGGAGGTTCCAACTCAGGAATAAAACTACGCACTGCCTTACAAGAACCATTATCATCAACCCATTATTGTCCCACTGCTGGGCACGGGTCTTCTCTCAGAGATGAGAGAGTTTAGGCAGTTTACAAGAACCACACCACATCAACAAATTTATTCAAAAACTTGACTTCTGTAAGAAACAATGTCCCCTGATGCGTGTGATAAAAAAATCAACAAACATAATAACTAAAATTTCATGACTGTCGTTATGTTCATAATATGAATATGTTTTATACTAACACTAAACTAAAAACACGTATTGTTTTTATAATAACTGGAGATCAAGTGAGTATTCGAAATTCGAACTTCACCTAACTACACTCTCATACTCATTATTATTACCATCAGGTGACCCGTCCGTTCGTTTGCCTGCCATAGTTCATAAAAAAAACCTTTGTCTGACGTTTACCTATGTATGTGACCCTGTATCAAAAACAGTATGGTAGTGTGAGTGCTGCGCTTTATTTTCGAAATTAAATGTATTTATTACATATATTATAAATTAATTTAGCCTGTTACATTTCTTCTCTACGTAAACTACAACTGTGCCAAATCTCAAACTAGTAGCTGTCTGCATTATTCCAAAAAAGGGATCTAAAGTTTTTGCTTCATGTATTAATTATAAAGTACGCTAATGTGCATACAGGCGCTGCACGTGGACATTATCCAACACCAAATGGAGCAATGTCCTACTCGCGATCGTGCGTGGATGCGTCACTACTCTCGAGACTAAGTTGGAATCCTCGTGTATTCTGTCTTCGTCGAGTCGTGTTCAATACGACTGCAAATTCATTATTCAAATAAAGCGCTCGTTTGGTTCATACACGACCAGTCGCGTGCAGCCTCAAATTAGTTTTGTTGAAACCGCGACAGATCAACTGAACTCGCGAACTCGGTGCCGAACGAGACCAGCACTAATAATGAACATTCCCATATCAACTGTTCCTCGCTCCAGTATTTGGTAGTAAGTTTACTGGTGAACGTTATTCGATTATTGAATTTAAACAGTTGAACTGGACGTGGGACTTGCTTAGCTTGTAACAGCTTTAGTCGTAATTCCGTCGATTTGTAGGTACGTAACGATGATACTGTACTTTTGTACCTTTACGGCGCGTTGGAGATTCGTCCTCAGAAGTGGTATTGGTGGTGGGGTTACACGCGGTTAAAGCGACACGAAAAAGAGACAAACATATACATCTATAGGATGTAGCCTGCGAGAGAATG
>DWKW01000969.1:0-14009 GCA_018250115.1 Doberes anticus
AGAATACGAATTTGTTTATTATTCAAGGGATATTTCAAAAGAATCGTGTACAGAATTTGCATTATTTTCATCAGCGCAAGCACTAGAGCAACATGTGAAAGTTATCGATAAACAATTTTAAATTCATGAAGCTATACAAACTTTCATCAATCATTTTATTAAAGCCATGACGAGAGCTTGCTTTTAACACGTGATGATCGATCAATTACCGTCAGTGTAGTAACTATTCTTACTAATAATCTCTTGCGGCGAATCATAACATTATATAATAAGAATCAGAAACACAATTTCGTGGAAGTCATAGATTTTAAGAGTTGTACTACGTTTTCACACTAAAGGCAAGAAAATAGCAAATCGGTACAAGAATAAGGATTTCTGGCCACGGCCACCTAAGTGGTTACTGCTGCCCATGGACATCCACATCAAACCTCAATTAGGACAGAAGGTTGTAGGTACCTGTCCAGTGTCTTCTGCCTAATCACACTCTTCAAACCGAAACATAGTAGTTCTACATATCATAACACTGCTGCTTTACAGCAGAAATACATAGTTGCAGCGATGGTCCGGCGAACAGGTGAACCTTCGACATAAGATTCTACCACCAAGAAACATCTACATTTCAGATTCCCTTCTGTACTTGAGATTTGTTATCCATAGGGTACTTAAGTGAAACCAAACTACAAATAATGTTTGTTGTTCCTGGCTATAGCTTCTGATAACCATTCTGAGTTGAGAGCCAATAAATATTGTTTTAATTATTTAGCCCAGTATCTTCTTTTATTATTTGTATATTTTCTTAAAATAGCTTAATTAATGCCACTAGTATGGCCCTGTCACTCATTGTAGCGGTGTAGTCCTATTATTTATCCATAACGAAGTTTCTGCTTAATTTTAGTTATAACATGAGCTACATTATACAATTTAAATTGTTTTTGTTTAGCTAATTCAGGCTTTTGTACATCAAGGGAATCTCACTCATGACAAAGTGTAATAAAATACCAAATCAAGGATAATTCACATAATCAAAATGTGATACTTTTACACATTACGCTGCTTCTAATGCGAAACCAATTCTAGAGCTACATAAAGATGAAAATACGACATAAATGTCAATAAATCTGGTCAATAGCCATTACACGACGTTGTTAGGGTGCGAAAATATGAAAGTGGGGGGACTTCACGGCTCTTTGATTTAGGAGCCACTATCGCACAGTGGCAATCAAATGGAAGAGACCGTGTAAATTTCTCCTTTAACTTTTAATTGACTTCTGCTTAGTTTCGCTAATAGATGTAAATAATATTATTCAGTCTATAGTCGCTATTTTAATATACAATTCAAATGGTGTAAGTTTAAATTACTTTGAAGTCGCGATTTAACAAGACAATCTAAGGTCACAACGTCTATAGTACCATTATAAAACTGAGATACTTGCCAAGAGAAAAGCTATCGCGTACTAGCACAATACACAAATCGAAATAACGCAACGGAAAAAGAGAATAACCATCTGGAACACTCGCGTTTAAGATACTCGTCTAAAAGTTGCATACTCCAAACAACAACACATATGACCGTCGTACATTTACTCGGTATTCCGTTTTGGGCGAGCACAAAGGAAGTTCTCGGAAGCAGTGACGTTCAGACGACATAAATTGTGAACGTTCCTAGTAACCTATCACGAGAACGGAATGGTTTTTCTGCACATCTTACGTTTCGAGTGCGCTTTGAGTTTAGAGAGTCGTCACTGATACGCTTTGACGAGTTTCAGGTGCTACTCAGCAAAAAGGAAAGTTAACTAAAGTAAGATAAGAAACGTTTCTATGAGAGAGTCCTGTAAGAAAGACATCGACTTATCGTACCTTCGTCAGAATAAAAATAAAAATATTATTTTTATAAGTATTTTAACTCTAGAGAAAAAGGCAAATCGTGATAAGGTTTGGTTTTTATGATTCATTCAAGTGACATCTGGTAAGATAGGAAATTATTGCTATATGTTTTCCGATCGTATCCGATGATGTTTTATACGTATTTCACAGTTATATAGGTTTTCGAAACGACAGAACAGCGCAGAGGTTTATTTCAGCCGGTTTTTTCCCACGGTCAAAGCATACCCAAACCTTAAAGGATGCTCGAAGCCGATGTCACTTGACGAAAGTCAGAAGTAACATTCTTACTTATTACATATATGTACATTATGTATTTTTTCATGAAGTACTTGATACACTTTATATAAATCTACATTATGAGACTATAAAGTAATGTACGTATGAGACTAAAGTTTGGATGGTGGTAGAGTCTTATGTCGAAGGCTCACCTGCGGCGGCACCACCGGTGAACTTATTTCTGCCGTAAAGCAGCAGTGTGACAACTGTTGTGTTTCCAGTTTGAAGGATGTGGTTAGGCAGAAGATACTGGACAAGAGGCGATCCAACTTAGTCCTCATGAGTAGCAAAGCATCCACATACGACCTCAGACAGGACTCAATTGGGATTGAGGTTTACGTAACTCATACACCCAGACCAGAAACAGAAATCTAAGATAACTATTCAAATATCTTTTCCCCTGTGAATCGAACCGAGAATCCTCTGAATAGTAGACCAGCATATTGAGCACATCATTTAAATCTTAATGCTGTCAAGACTCAGGTGCCTATTCCATCTTATCATTGAAAAAGGTTACATGCCGAACAGTACATACGTTCCGTACATAGAAGTACGTGAGAAATAACTTACCACAAATATAATGTTAATACATTTTTTTAGTAGGTTCAAACTATAACATTATAATGTTATCCGCCGCTATCTCTTCCAGCGACTTTATGTCTACGAGTTAGCGAGAGGACACTGGCAACGGGCGGCAGCTGGCAGCCATCCGCCCGAACGTAACTATACATAGCGGCTAACGAAATAGAAAATACCATTATTCTTTCCTCAAGACAAGGAGGCGTTCGAGCGATGTTATTTACAACCAGATTTGTTTGTCCTCTCTTGGACGACGCTGAATATAATCTGTGGAAATTGTTTTGCCAATGGTGTTGCGTTTTTTTTCAAATTTTATTGAGAAAGCTTTAGAGATATTAACTCTTTGTTACTGGACATGAGTTTTCGTAACACCATCATTGTCCCACTGCTGAGCTCTATTTCCTTACAGATCTAAAAGGGTTTAACTCACCACGCTGGCCAAGAGCGGATTGGCAGTCTTAACGTGCCTTCGATAACATTATGTCGAACTCATATCCATGCAAGTTTCCTCACGATGTTTTCCTTCACAGAGATTGAAAGCAAGTGATAATTAATTTCTATCAACCACAAAAAATTATAAGTAAAAAATAAATTTATCGCTTCACACTCGTAGCCCCACACTGGGATTCCCTATGTAGTGGGTGCCATGGACACACACATAAACAAGCATACATACTCCAAAACCAGGTACAGATATCTAAACTCAACATTCGAATTTCAGCCCCGCTGGGAATCGAACCCAGAACTATCCAAAAGGCAGACCGCATGTTGACCACGGCGCCAGAAGATCGTCGACACATATGTAAGTGCGTGCTATGATGAATATAATTCGAATCCCGACCAATAGAAGCGGGAGATCGAGGTTCTTATCCACTTGGCTATTACTCACTATGCAATATTAAAATTGAATGGTTAAGCGTCTCGACCCCGCTATGGTGGGTCGAAATTTAAATCCTGGCAAGCACCTATATCTTTATAAATAGTTCCAATTAATAAAATTAACAAATCGATTTACACGTTCACAAGGCAATGTAGACTAACTGTGATATCGGAGAATACGTGTTACTTATAAGTATTACGTACCGATATTTGAAACCATTAAATAAAGCTAAAATGTTCGCTGGGAGTGAGGCCAAGACGAATGGTAGGTATAATGAAATTAGAAATTCGATCAATGTAAGGAATATGCGTAAACGTATTCAATTTGGAGACGTCAATCAATTTCAAGATGATGTCTTTAGCGGTAATAAAAAGAGGCAATATTCGGGAATCCAATTTATCGGGTGCGATAAAATGAGAAAGAATCTATAAGTTATATATTTCATGTCCAGATGCTCGTTTCACTGGTCCACAGCAATCTTGGGACATTCAAATTGATGGTAAGGGTACGTTTCACCATTAGTGGGGGTCTTATTAATTCCCCTTTCGACAGGCCGACCGAGAAGGCCATAAATTCACCTCAACCAAAGGGATGACCAATTTCAGAACATTTACGAGCCACAAATTACGCGACCGCTGAAATATACTGGGCTCGGGACGGCAAAGAACGGAGGGCAAGTGAGACGAGAAAGAGCCCAAATGTTAATTTAATGTTGAGAGCTACTGAAAATTGCTTCAGTCCTCAAGATAGGGGAAATGTTGGCCGCTATCCGCGAAAAGGCCCTGATACTAATTTTATGCAGGGTAAATGAGCCGAGGGCTCGCGATCAATCGATATTCATTTGGGTAAACGTACAAGTTATTCCATCCGTTGAAAAACCATATCATGATAATTAGATGCGTAGTAAAAAGGAACGCTTTTAATTAAGGTCGTTGCCTTCTTTGAATTTGTATTTTGTTCTATTTAAATGAAACATGGCGTAAACAAGTTCTCTCTCCATCCAAATGGTCTTAAAATGAGACACAAAATGAAGTCCGTAGCTATACTAGGAGTTGTGTTACTATTATTAAAAATAAACTGTATTGGAGTTAGATCCTTACTGTGATTTACGTTAGCATTGGTGAGTTATAGGTGGTTAAGAATTTTGACCTTCCGCTGGTGGGTCCGTGTTCAAATCCGGCGCGCACCACCCAAGATTTTAAAATTATTTTTTATAATTATTTCTGTATTATTGCTTATTATTAAAAAAAAATACATCTCGCATTAACGAAAAATCATCGTGAGGAAATCTGCATTCCTGGGAGTTCTCCATAATGTACTTAAAGGAAATCCATCAAAACGCAATTGGGCAGTGTGGTGAACTATGGCCTTAACCTTCTCATCTCTGAGAGGATACCCGTACCTAGTAATGGAACTATAATGGGTTGATGATGACGTCAGCATTGCGCTACTTGTAATGTTAACATTATATAAAAAATAAAACAAAAAAATACTGACACCTAGTATGGAGATTAATATCTTATAAGTTTTCGTATTTTAAGCGAAAGTACTATTATTTATGAGAATAAAGTTTCTTTAACCGTATCAGATCTCATTCTTCGCGCCCACTGCCCCTTTTCTGCAAACTATCCTTCTATCTCCGACTTAGGTTGTCTGGCAGTAATCGCGTGTTTAAACGATAAGACTGTTTACTACAGATAACTTCATAAATGTTAATGTGATATGTAAAATTCCTTTTGTGTTTTCTATATAGAATCAAATTGCAGAATGTTGTTGACAAATACATAATCGTTATTATATAGCTGTATAAATAGGCCGCTAAAAGAGAAAACAAAGCGTTGGCAAGTTTGTCTTTAGTGGTTGTTTTATTCGTTCGCGTCAATATATCCGAGGCAATTCGGCAACGGCGTGCTAGCTAACTGTTTTATCACTTTATTGCATGAGATCGCATAAACTCGTGAGGGTCTCAGTAAAACGCTACTGTAGCGACGTTTACTGTACTGTATTGGGCTGTACAATGAAATGTACTTTTGTGTGTAACCGTTGATTTTCAGTAATACAAAAGTACGAAAAATAAGTAAAGCAAAGTTATAAAACTGTAATGTGACCAGGTTAAATATATTGTTGAAAAACGAACTGTTGTCGACTATTTAGATATCTATGAACTTGATCTGTCGGTGTATTTGTTTGTTCGTCAATTACTCAAAACTACTGATTACGTTAAGATAGGGAGTCAAGGTTTTAAAAGCATATAGTCAAAGTGAAATGCTGTCAAAAGTTTGAACATACTTAAGAATAGAACTTAAGACACAGCTTTCTAGTATACTCGAAACATAATTAAAATTGTTAGGTTTTTTCCACTCTTAGGGGCGGGATAAAGTCTACAGTATATTCAATAGAGACTAGGCATAGGTAGAGTTAATAATACATCAAGCTGCACTTTGCGATACAAATCGTTTTGTAATGGACAATGGCCACAAACCAGGTGATTTAAAAAAAAAAAATTATAAGATCTTATTGCCGTTACAACTTTGTCAATATATTACATTTTAATTTAATTTACCAGTAAAACACATTTTTTTTTAAATCTTCACGAATTTAAATATCTGTTCCCAGTGTAAATGTTTATTTTCTTGTTTCTGTGTGTGCGCCCACGGCATATATGACTGGAAATTCTAGTGTAGCATAAAATCCAGATTGTAATGTATTCGTGTAATTTTATTAATATAAATGAATAGCATATGAACTTGGGGGTGACCTGATATAAGGTAGTCACTACAGCATCCATCCACATCCAACCTCAAACAGGTCCAAACCTATCTGACGTCAAAGAAGTGCGCGTTCTACTCGCAAGGACTAAGTTGGAATGTCTCCTGCCCGATGTATCCTACCTAACACTACAGTGCACAGTGCAGTGAAATAGGTGCACCGATGGTGCCGCTGCAGGCGAGCCCTCAACACAAAACTACCACCATCTTAATCTTACTGTTAGTTTTGTGATCAAAAGCAACGGTAGCTGCTACGACTATAAGGTAGAATGTATAAGACAGTTTACGTAAAGACCCATTTAATACTTTATCTGTGTAAACGTTATCTTTTCTAGAATCAACTTCTAAATCTCTTGGTTCTCAAATTGGCTGGTATTTATTTTTTTCGTTTATCTTTGCGATAACTAACTACTAAAGTACATAAAACTAGAACATTAATGACTGTAGATCAAACTTTTTGTAAAATTTTCCTAATTGAAAATCATAATTAAACGTCAGTAATCTTTTAAAATATAACCTTTATGAATTAAAGATTAAATGATTACTTCAAGCCAGACACGAACTTACAGATTGTAATTAATATTTAATTGTTTCTGAGATTTAAACAAATAGAGAATATAGAGAAATAGAAATCTGCGCCCTACTTTACCTACTTTAAAGTTAGTATATTATATTCAACTAGATAACGCTTGCGAGATCATGATAATCAGAATAAAATCGCGCGTGGAATCAGAATAAAATCTCATATTTTGTAACTTGATATAACGTTCTTGGACATCGACATCTATTGATAAGTTCAACACGAAAGTGTTGTAATTACACCATTAAAGATGAACGATTATCATAAAGGAACGCATTACCGGGATTAAAAGTATCCTACGTGGGAATCTAGGGCATGGTCTGCAAAGTTTTATCCAAGTCCGTTCAACAGTTAATCACGTGATTAAGTAACTAACATCAGAAGATGTTTATTTTAACAAACTTTTACACTTATAAAATTAGCAGGCTTAGGATTAAGATAATAGAATAGAAGCTTTAAAATATATATTCTATAAACTGTAAGCAACATCTTAAACACAATGTTCACATAGTCCCAAGGCTTGTAAAAATCATAATAATATAACGATCCTCAAAATTAATCACAGTCGGACGCTTTTGGGGTCTGCTTGGCTAACAGTGGTAAAATTCATGGACAATTCCGTGTTTCTGAGGATATGTTAAAACATTCGGTCCCGGTTGTTACCGCTAGAAACCCGTCATCGGGTCTCCAAGTGGTGACCCTCAAGCTTTCGAATTGGCTACTAATATGTACAAATCTACATGTACAAATCTTTATCTAAAAGTCGTCTATGGAAGTAAAATTAAAATAATCGACAATATAAATAAAAAATAAAGTTTAAGAAACTCAAAGACGTACTGAATATTTTACAGAAAAATCTGAATGAAACAAGAAGTTTATCAAAATTAGGACCCGTAGAAAACAAATTCGCGTGAAATATTACTCAATTTCGTTTTTCGCCGCGCGGTATTTATAGGCGTAATGTTTTGCTTACGTTGTATGAATAAGGCAAAAGGCCTAGAATTACAGTGGTTTAATATCAATGAATAATTCAAAAATTTTGTTAAATTAATCATAACATTATTTATAAGAAAATTAATTATAAGATAACATTCCGTAAAGATATTGTATAAATAAGTATGTATGTACTTATTTACTTATAAAGTTAAAATATACACACGAGTACATACTCGTACTTATTTACGTATTTATTAAAAAAATCGTTTTTGTTTAATGTGAAACTGCTTTTACTTTTTATATTTTAACCGAACAGTAAACTAGCAGGCATACCACCTGACGTTAAGTGGTCCATAGATATCCACATCCAACCACAAATATGACCCAAATCCTATCTCCTTAGATACTTCTCGTACGTCGATGCGGTGCTCCTGAGGACTAAGTAGGAATGCCTCGTGTATTGTTTATCGCGTTACTCTAAACTCCATACCGAAACAGTTCTGACACTGCTGCTTTAGGGCAGAAATAGGTTGAAGAGCATTCGGCATAAGACTCTACCACCATCCATACCTCCAGCCCGTCTGGCAGACAAATGTGATAAGTGATAACCCCCTATCACATGCTACAGCGCTAGAAAAGCATAACCATGTGTAAAATCATAAATATTATAAAAGTGAAACAAATCCATGTCTGCATATTACAAAATTCTTATTAAAAACTACTTAACTTCTGAAACCAAAGCATTATTATTTTTTTGTCTGATAGTTCTTTTCAACAACTTAGAACCATTCGTAATAGCTTGTAATCGCTTTAAGGTTTTAACGACTGTTCCATTAGAAATCCTAAAGCCCCTACATGCACTGAGTGACCGCCGAGTAAATGTTGGTGCATAGGTAGTTCTCTACTTCTCTCTCACTTTCAAGAGATCTCGTCTCTTTAAGTGGAATTGAAATATATGGTAAAAATTAATTTTCTAATTTATAAACCTAAAATTCCAATATAAATCTAAAATTATAATTTGTAGTTAATTGTAGTACGAGGAGTGTTTTTAAAATTGAAAATTTCCACTACTGGTCTTTTACGTCGGCCATTGTGCTAGCTCTATACGAATCATTCAACCTACTAACTTCGAACTTTTGGCTGAGGCCGATCAATCCTAAAAGCGGCTGAATACATATCGAGGGCGATTTTTGAACCCAAAAATCAAAGCCAAAGATCTTTTAGAATCGTTGCTGGGTTGATCACGATCCAACCTGATTTCGATTCAAAAGCCCATATAGCTTATCATCCGTCAAATTATTTTCATTTGACTGTATCATCATCATCAACTCATTATAATTCCATTGCTAATGAAAAGCAAAATGAAGGATATTTCAGGAATGTTCCATTTCATATGTCTTTGAGATCCTAAGCCTCAAATGTCTCGATTAAAGCAAGTGTACATTAATTTCCAATATGCACAGAATTAAGAAAAATAAAAAATTGATTCGAACCCTGAGCCATCGGAACGGGAGATTGAGATTCCAGGCAATCACTGAACTGTGCAGATTTCACATAAAGATTTAGTTTCTTTTCAAAATCCATAATTTCGTAATATGCTCATATATAAAGTGATATATCTCAAAGTCATTATCGATTCAACATTTTTTTTAACTTTACAGTCATAATCATAATCTCGATAGAATTCCATATCAATTGTTTGCATGCGTCAAAGACATGAAAAATGAAATATTTATAGCGTAGCGATCATTTGAGTAGAAATACTCTATTACGTCTATTTAATTTGCTCTTAACACCTATGCCAAGCCATTCCCAAGTTGGAAACGACTGCGAATCAGACCTGGGACTCGGCTGCCATGACCGAAAATTACATTTAATTACCGACCGTTTGAAACAAACTGGGCCACTCAGGACTATTTTAATTGATTCTTTTATTACCGTAGTACTAAGAAATAGGATACGTATGAAGCCTACTGAAACCTACTGAAATAAGAGCATTATAACAGAGCGGGATCTCAACGAAACCGAATCTCCCTAAATTTAATGTAAGATTACTAAAGATTTTTTTTTTTCATTCAAACGAAACAGCAAACGAACATGCAGGCAACCTGATGTTAAGTGATCACAGCAGCCCATGGACATCCACATCAAACCTCAACTAGGAGGGAAGTCCTATCTGAGGTTATAAATGTATGCCTTGCCTAACTTGGAATGCCTCCTGTCCAGTGTCTTCTGCCTAACTGTAGTTAACTGTAGTTAGGCAGAAAACACTGCCTAACTACAAGAAGGGTGTACCCTTCGAACCGAAACACAGCAGTTCTCACGCTTCTATTTTACCTTTCTAGTGGTACCGCCGCAGGCGAGCCTTCGACATAAGACTTCCGCCATCAATACAACACATTAAATAATAATCAGTTGTATCAAATTGTATCGCAACGATCAATAATAATTTATAGGTAAACACTTTCTGTCATTATTAATGTAAATAAATTAAGGCATAAACGAGGTAGTCGTTACATAACTGTCCAGTTTTACGTGTCCAATCTATAGGCAACAACTCAATCATATTATCTAAGACTATATTATTACTATGCGTACATTCGGTTTGTTTGTCTAGGTTTAGCATAAGTGAATCATACGCTGTTGCGATAACTTTTGTTTGTGTTCGATATTGTTACGAGCTGAGAGAGATGACGTATTTATGTACTCTAGCTTCTGTTTGTTACTTCATTCGCATCATTATCATCAACCCATTATAATCCTCTTTTCGAGAGATGATAATAATTATCAAACATTGTCAACCGCACTGGCCATGTCCGGTCAGTAGACTTCACATACCTTTGAGAATATATCAGAGAATGCATGCATTTGTCGTTATTTCCAGATTTCAGTAAAAAAAAGATTTCTCAACCGGGGTTTGAATTCCGACCCATGGAAGTGAAAGAACGAAATTCAAATCACTTACCTACCTATTGCTCTTCATTCGCTTAAGTAACATTCATCATTAAAAAAATAATATGCATAGGTAGTTTTTTATGATTTGATTTGTTACAAATTTACCATACCACATACTCGTATTTTTCGAACGACTCAATCGGCATAATTTTTTTGCGGGTAACCTAGGTTTACGGTATTATGTACAATGATCGAGGTTGTAATTTATTGATGTTCTATATTAAGCTTCGAATTCTTCCATGATAGCACAGCTCTATTAAAGCTACTTTAACGTTTTGTTATTTGTACAGTATTCTGCAAGATAAGAATATTTTGTTGTCATGAACTGTTTAAGCTAAAATCGTAAAAATACATATAACTATGGTGTACAACAATTGAGTAGTAATAGCCTAGTCGTTAAAATTTTCGTCATCCCCCTTTGCCGTGTCGGGTTCTGAACCCCAGCACACACCTATAATAGAAGTAATGTTTTTTAGAAATTAATTAACGCTTAGTTTTAACGTAAAGAAAAATATCGTAAGGAAACAGCGATTTACATGGGAAAAGTGGATGGTTGTGTCGGCCGGGGATGTCCTAAACGTACCTTCCTGCCTGAGAGATCTCCTTAAACTAGTCAAAGGCACGTAAATTCCGTTAATTCGCACTTGACCAGTATAGTGAATCATTTCCTAAACAATATTATATGTATATTGTCAAAATTATTTTTAACTGTATTTGTGTACAATACATAATTGAGGTAATATTGGAATATCAACCTGTTTAATGTCCCACTACTGGGCACAAGTCTCTCCGAGACGACAAGGTTTAGGCCATAGTCCATTACGCCAACCAAGTGGGGATTGGCGGACTTCACATACCTTTGAGAACATTATGGATAACTCTAGGGCATGCAGGATTCCTCACGATGTTTTCCTTCACCGTCAATGCTGGCGATAACATTTTTTCTGGATGAGTGACCTAGCTGCCTCGTCAGACCAATCTTATTTACACTTCATCATCAACCCTTCGATGTCCCGCTGCTGGGCACGGGCCAACAAACAAAGAAATATACAATAATTAAAAAACGTTTAAACAGTCGATATGAGTTAGATTTTAAGAAATATCTCCAATATAAAAAAGATGGTCCCGTTACAATTTTATACATTGTTACTTTTACATTTCTCGACTTCTATAACTAAAGACAGAGGGGTTCATTTACGAACAGTCTGTTGGAAAACTCTGCGATTAGTCATCTGATCAAACTTTCTGACCACGACTTCAAAACAATCACGATGTTCGAGGGATACGAATTGGATTAGGAAAATTGGATTACTAGTTAGGGTTTAGTGTATTAGATTGCGACAGATTTTTCGCGTTACCGATTTGTATTTTGTTGCAATTCAACTTTCCGCTTCATGAGAAGCTTCATCATCAACCCATTATTTTGCCACTACTGGGCACTCCTCTCAGAGACGAGAATATTAAAGCCAAGTTCCACCAAGTTCTGGATTGGCGGACTTTCTCATGCCTTTGAAAACCTGTAAGACGAGTGATATTTTTTTAATAATACGAAACCAGTTTAGAAAAAAATAATTCGAATGAGGTTAGCCCCGATATGAACTCCAATCCAGCGGAGCGAGAGATCAATATTCTTACCACTAGGCCATTACTCACTCATAACAAGCTTACGTCATATAAAGTTATACGAAGTCAAAATATTACATTCCCTGGATATCACACAGAATATAAAGCAATATCCATTTTATCCGGCCGCTTTCGAGCTCGAAGCAAAAACCCTTCAATCTCGAAGTCTCTGGAATACGATTTCTCATAACTTTACGACGCCCATGCTTCTTTTATGTAATAAAAATACCAAATGTTTATCCAACGTTAGTAATCCAACAAGTAATACATCTTACCTTAGAATAAGGCTCCTCCTGTCGAATGTTCCTCAGAAAGTCGTAGAGTATACAAAGAGGCACGACCATAATGGCCGGCTCTTTGCACAGAGTGGCAGCAGTAGCAAATAGAAGTGTCCCCGCTAATGTAATCCATTGTAAAAGTTCACCGGCATCTTCACTAGCACTGCCGTTGCACTGACACTTACTCGGTTTCACCGTCCCGGATTCCACTTCACAAGCATTCAGAATTTTCAATGGTCCGGCTTTACCCGCTTTCAGTAACCTACGGAAGTTTAACACTATTTGTTGCACCAGTCCGTGGCAACTTAAACGAAAGATTTGATCATTTCCCGGCAATTGACTCCTCAAGATGTTGTTTTTCACGATATGTCGGCATTGCCTTCTCTGGCTTTCGCTTCGTAGCCGAATATGTTCATAGTACAGTAGGAAACTGAGGAGAAAAAAGTTACACGCCGCTAAATCCGCCCGTCCAACGACGCCAGCCACCGCTTCCGTGTGTATGGGATGAGCAGCGAAAGTCAGTCCCGCGACTAAAGATCCAATCGTCTTACAATTATATGGTAGTAGGCGTCGTGCCGTGGTCACCACCAACGCCGTCGCAACAGAGTGAAACACAACGTTCAGAAAGTGATAACTCCATGGCTTGAACCCACTGAAGGCGTAGTTCAGTCGATATGTAGCGACACACAATGGCCTATACGAGCCGTGCGAACCGGGGTCTGTGAGCGGTGTTCCCCAGAAATCGTTTTCAAATAACGCCTTTATCGGAGTGTGCCCGATGACGTCCGGGTTGGAGAGAATCGCCCGTCTGCAAAACAAAATCACAACGTTAGCTCACGCCATTGCAATTTGCACGAAACGATTGGCAAAGTCATTCGCCCACATTTTCGTAGTCTCGTATAAAACACAGCGATCTGTACGTAATGTAAGATATAATTACGTAACATGTAATAAGACAAATTAAAAGTTATGATTTCAATTATATTTTATTGATTATCAACTCAATCCCATAAATAGACAACAATCCCACTACTGGGCACAAGCCTCCTCTTGGAGACGAGAGGGTTTAGGTTATAGTCCACCGCGCTGGCTAAGTGAGGATTGGCGGACTTCACATTACTTTGAGAACATTATGGAGTACTCTGAGGCTGCATGCCTCCCCATGTTCCCCCCATTTTATGGTGGTAGAGTCTTATGTCAAAGGCTCGCCTGCGGCGGCACCACCGCTACATCTATTTCTGCCGTAAAGC
>DWKW01000970.1:0-14006 GCA_018250115.1 Doberes anticus
GTCTTGTGGTTTCAGTGCCTATTCAGTACAAACAAACAAACAATCAAATCTTTTCTCTTTATAATATTAGTATAGATATCTGTTCTTACTTACAACTTTTATCTTAACCCATACCTGATACAATTCAGAGCACAAACAATGATAAATCAATATTTTTTTGTTAGACTGATTTCTTCAGACATCCAGTTTTATGAATTTAGGTCAAATAATCATGATACATCCTAGAAATCATCTAACTTGTCATAACAAAAAATATGAAAAAAACAAATTGTGTTTTTTCTTTCTTCTTTTCAGATGATTTAAATAATGGTGGTCTAGGAGTGACTGCAGTACCAGGAAAAGAAAGTGAATTTAAAGATAACTTGAATGTTACTATTCACTATGCAAAAGCAGTTTGTGCTCAAAAAATTCACATTATGGCTGGAAAATTAGAAAATGTCACCTCAATTAATTGGGAAACATATGAGAAAAATCTAAGATATGCAGCAGGTGTGTTGCAAAATGAGAATTTGCTTGGTGTTATAGAGCCTATAAATCAACATTCTGTTCCCACATATTTTCTTAGTGATTATGGCAAAGGTAAGAAAAAGATTAAGGTTGAATTAATACTTTTCTGTACAAAATGCTGCCACATTAGTGAAATGCATCTGTGTGAATCCAGGGTGGGTCGCAAGTAGAATATAAAATAGTCTATAACAAATAGCAATAAGGGAATTTTTCAAATACTTTTATTTATTAATAAAGATTCTAATTGATTTTACTTTTATTTTGTAGCTGTTGATATCATAAAAAGGATTGACAGTGCACATTTGAAACTACAACTTGATGTGTTTCACTTGCAACATATATGTGGGGATCTCACACACAATATTGTGAATCTTATGCCCTATGTTGGTCACATACAGGTATTTAAACTGATATACTATAAAAAAAAATGAAGTTAATTCATCATAGAATTAAGCATTAAATATTCTGCAATTCTTACTTCTTTTGTAAATGCTCAATCTGAAGTTTTGACTGTTTTAAATACAGTTTAATTTAATGTATTAAAGTAAAATTTATGTAAATTAAAATTTATTTATGTATTTTGAGTACCTTTCTTGCATTCTAGATCGCTCAAGTACCTGACCGTAATGAACCAGACACTCCAGGAGAAATTAATTACAAGTACATACTTAAACTTATTGAGAAAAGTGGCTACACTGACTGGATTGGCCTAGAGTACAAGCCTGCAGCGGGAAGTAAAGAGGGCCTTAAATGGATCAATGATTTTGGCTACAGCTTGTGATAGAGAAAACAAATAAAATATATTTTTTTTTATTTATAATTATTACTGATAATTGTTATTTTATATTTTGTTGTATAAATTAATTTAACAAATAACACCTCTGAAAATTAATGTTAATTAAAAAAATGATAATGCTAAATTCCATTATTCTGAAACTGTTGTACCCAACTGTGTTTTTTTACAGCATCCAATGATAATCTTTCTTTGCTTGCTTGCCGAAGAAGCTGTAAGTATAATAAAATACTTTCAATAATAATACAATAGCAAATTTATATTTCACAGCTAATAAAGAAACTAAATGTCACTTTTCAAACTATTAAATTTTGCACAAATTGTCACTTTACACACTTAAAACACCTACTACTGATCCAAATTGAAGCATCCTGTCAGGGCATAGGTTGAAAATTGAGAACCCATGACACTAGACCACAACCATGAATCACAAGTTTACTGAAAGTTGTTCACTTAAATGTATTTACAATATCTGAAGTCTAATTCATAATTTTAATATAATTTACCTTAGAAATAAGATCCTTTGCTCCATCAGGTACATATTCCGGATAAGTTATATCTAAAGCTAGAATTCTTGCATATGTCTTGTCTTGCCCTTCACTCTCAAATGGTGGTTTCCCAACCAAGAATTCATATAGTAATACTCCAATACACCAGTGGTCAACAGATACATCATACACTTCTCTCTTTATCATTTCTGGGGGAAGGTAATCAAGAGTTCCACACATTGTTTTACGCCTGTAAAAATAAGATGTGTTTTATTAAAGCACTTTATTTTCTGCAATGCCTAGACTGAGTTAACTGCTTAATCATATTTCCCTACCGATAGCTTGTTTTATTAATACCCGGTTCGACTACTGTAGTACTACTGTAATTGTGAGCCTCAAGGAACTCCTTGCCTGGGTCAGACAGGGTTCTCATGGGTCCACAGTGTCTAGTAATTATTGACTCCCATATGTCACAACAAATTATTACTTCATCACAAATGAAATGTCAAGTTTGTCTCAAAATTATTAAGTGGCTGCAGATAATATACAGGAAGTTTAAAGAATTATAATACCTTTCTGAGGGAGCGTGCACTGACCATCCAAAATCAGCTAATTTCAGGTCCCCATTGAATGCTACCAAAATGTTCTCAGGTTTTATGTCTCTGTGTATGACATGTTGTTGATGGCAGTATTCAACAGCATCTGCAACCTGTAACATATTGAATTAGGACAATATAATTTATAATAAAAGTATTAATTTACTATAGTTTAAAATATAGTCATGGACTTATAAAATTAGTACTATAGCAAAGCTGTTCCTAGAGCTTTCAATGTTAAAATGGGAATATTTAAAATAAATTCCATATCACGCTTAACTACCTCAATTTTAGCTATACCATTGTAACAAGATTGCATTGTCTGGTCTAAAGTAGCAACACATCGATGTTCTTCAAAAAGGACTAGTCCTATTTGATTAATAGGGCTGCAGTGACTATTAATCAAGTTTTCTTGCATGCTTGTTTGCTACTTCTTTGATGGATTTTATTAAAATACAAAGTATTTATTTTTTGCAATTTTGGTGTTAAATATTTCATACTGAAATGTATCTAAAAACTTCAAATTGAATTTCTTACTTGGTAAATATACTTTGCAGCTTTAGTCTCAGGGAAACGTCCTTTAGGTGAATTAGTGAGATGCTTGTACAATTCTCCTCCTGCAGCAAACTCAACTACAAGGTAGATTCGCCTCTCGTCGTGAAACCATGTCAACAGCCGCAGTACATTTTGATGTCTGTTTTGTAATTAAACATAAGAGAATCATTACATGATTAGAATAACATCAAAAAGTTATCTTTTTTTTTTATTCAAACAGAATAGCAAACGAGCATGCAGGTCACCTGATGTTATGTGGTCACTGCAGCCCATGGACATCTTCATCAAACCTCAACTGTGATGGAATTCGTATCTGAGGACAACCTCAGCATACAACAACCGGAACATACAAATGTGGATGCATTGCTATTCCTGAGCACTATGTTGGAATGCCTCCTGTCCAGTGTCTTCTGCCTAACCACATCCTTAAAACTGAAACACAGCAGTTCTCACACTGCTGCTTTGCGGCAGAAATAAGCCTTCGACATTAGTACTCTACCGCCATCAAATCTTATATAGGACTTCAATCCAGATCTGTGCATTGATGGTGGTAGAGCCTTATGTTGAAGGCTTGTTTGTGGCGAGACCACCGCTACACCTATTTCTGCCGTAAAGCAGCAGTGTGAGAACTTCTGTGTTTCGGCTTGAAGGGTGTAGCTAGGCAGACAACACTGGACGGGAGGCATTCCAATGTAGTCCTCGGGAGTAGTAACGCATCCACAAACAACCACAGATGTGGATGTCCATGGGCTGCAGAGACCACTTAACATCAGGTGGCCTGCATGCTTGTTTGCTATTCTGTTATTATAATAATAAAAAAAAGTCTATCAGATAATATAAAAAAGTAAATGTGTCCAAAAATCGTTAGTCGTCTAGAGCGCCAATTTCGATATTATGAAATGATAAAATAAATAAGCGATTGAATAATTGTGCCAATTGTTCGGATAAAAATATGAGACTTAAACGTAATAGCTGGTACAGCACATTATTTGTATTAAAATCAATTTTATATAATAATATTTGTATAATGTTTTTTTTTTTACTCAGGAGCTCATTTATGTGAATTTTTACAGAACCGCAACAGCAAGGGGGAAAGCTGAACAAGCCGACGATGCGGCAGACCAAGCGAAAGAAGACTGTGATTTAGCACAAACAACTGCCAAGCAGTTTGCTCCAGATTTTAAGCACCCCGGCTTTGATCGAATAGGTTTAAGAGAGAAGTATAGACAAAGGCAGAATTATGAACCGCAGGTCACGACGCCTGCTCCAATACAAGAGTCTGAAAAGATCTTGGATGGAAAGAGCATTCCAAACCATATCCCTCCGATGCATTCACAGCTTCCCCAAATGAATAAAATACCGAATTCAGTGTCATCTAGAAGGCCCTCGACACAGTATCCTAAGCCGCCACAATCTATAGATCCCAGACTCGCGAATAGTTCCAACTATAACACCGACGATCGAACTCTCGGACCTCCCTACGATCCTTACTATAGTTCCAATCAAGATAATTGGAATTCTCCCGGAAATATGCAACAACAGATGGGACAGCCCGACAGTCAAAAGCCGTATAATCCTAACGAACCTATGGCCGGATACGGTGCGACTTCATCGGGAATTCAACAACCATCTTCGTATCGGTTGAATAGACAGGACGCTCTACAACATCAACAAAGTGTAGACCAAAGTAACTTACCTTATTCAAACCAGGCGCGAAGACTCTCATCATCAATTAAGCCTTCACCTAGTCAGAGACCTGGACAAGAATGGTCAGCAACTTCAGGCATTTCTAGGAGACAGAGCGTACTGGGTCAACCAATGCAAGATTCTCAGGGGCACTCGTATGTCGATGGGCGGAATGAGTTTCGAACCGGAACCGTACACTCGGAAGGTCAGGCGATATCTACGGAACCACAGGGATACCGTCAGACTTTCGATTCACAAGGATATAGACAGGATCAAGTCCACAGACAAGATCAGCAAGTTTACCGCACGGGTCAAGATCAACAAGGATATAGACAAATGCCTGACCAGCAACAACAGCAGATGTACAGACAACCTGCAGTCGACCAACAGGCGTATCGACAAACAGAGCAAGATGTTATTAACGGAGAGCGAGATGCACGTCCAACAGGAGGACGGACATCTATCGACTACTTCGACCACTATAAAAGACCACCCAGTAGAGACTCTAGCGTTGATCGTTACGGGCGGCGGTCACGACAACCGTCCATAGAGGCCGCTCCGGTCACAACAGGATCTCGTGCAGGGTCAGTGGCCCCGCAACCAGTTCAAAGCTCGAGACCAGCGTCACGCGCGGCCACTCCCGCCGGGAACGGTCACCTGGCGTCTGGTCGTGGGTCAATATCTCGAGGCGCTTCCCGGGAACGACAACCGTTTGAGGAATCCCTGATACGGAAGCGTACGCTGGGACAGGAGATCACCCCGTCGCCATACCAGCCAAAACGCACGGAGAGCCTGTACGTGGCGCAAAACGCCGCGCCATCGCCACCACCCGTTGCCACGGGAGGAGGCCGCAAGGTAGGCCAGTCTAATTTTCAATCTGATTATTTTTATATATTTACATTTACCGTTTAATACTGCAATATCACTTAATATGTTGGAGATACCATTATGTCGAGCTAGTTTGTATTTATTATCGTAATTTTGAAAATATTAAAGGGGTATGTTTTCTTACGATATTTAAATCTTTTTATTGTTAAGGATTAGCAAACGAGCATGCAGGTTATACTAATGTAAAGTGGTCAATACAGCCCTTGGACATCTGCATCCAATCTCAAATAGATCAGAAGTTCTATCTGAGGTCGCATGCTCCGCGTACTACACTGCCAATCTAGGTCTAAGTTGGAATGCTTCTAGTCCAGTGCATTCTGCCTAACCACACCCTTCGAACCGAAACACAGCAGTTCTCACACTGCTGCTTATCGGCAGAAATAGGTGTGCTGCTTTACGGCAGAATAGGCGGTGATGATGATGATGATTATTTTCTCATGATGAACCCTACGTACCTATTAAAATTAGAAATTTCGTATGTACAACCGAAGTTTAGCGATAATACAATATGTATATTTATGATGAACATTTTCTGCGATAAATTTAAAAGCAAATTCTGTAGCAATTTTCTAAATGAATATGTAATTCAACAAATAAAGAATTCAATGATAAAATAACTTAATTATTTTATGGCACAGTGGTCAACGTGCAAGTCTGCCATATGGAAGGTCCTAGGTTCGATTACCCGAAGGACGGAAACTTTAATGATGATTTAAATTAGATTTCTATTCCTTGTTTAGATTTTTTGAGTTCTTGTTTCTGTTTATGCCTTCACCGACAGAGGGAATCCTAATGTGGGGCTATTAGTGTGACAACTATTTGTTTATTTATTACAACTGATATAGTATATATTATTTAGAATTGCAATTTTTCATCATTTAATTTTACGCTTTTAATAGGCCATTTTTAAATAAAATAAATATTTTCAATTTAGATTTCAAATCATATTAGGTTGATCACACATTAGAATTTTGTTACAATATTTTGTTAAAAAACAAAAACAAAACGTATTTTCATAGAAGCATAAAAATTTTCATCACCCAATTGTTTATCGATCTACGCCTATCCAAAGGTAACATCGGAGCCATAGCTTCAAAATTCTCCAAAATCCAATTTGATGGTGGTAGATTCTGTAGAGGCTTTCAGAGGCTGTAAAAGTAGCATTAAACATATCAAAATCTGGTATCTGAGTAAGCATACGATTGAGTAGAATAGGGGTAGTGAAGTGCGGAGCAAGCACTAGCGCGTTCCGTGCGCTCAGCGAGCAGGTGGTTGGGCAGGAGCCGAGGGATTACCGATATAAAGATGTACAGTAACCATACCATTCGCATATGTATGTATGTGCCGTGCAAATTATCTTTGAATTTTTTCTAACATAACAGATTTTTTTTTTTTTCATGTAGATCAAAAACTGCTGTTTTATATTCTAGTAATAGCTACATGAAACATGCCACTCGTGTCGGAAATATCATATTGAAGTAAAAGTTATGCATTGCATTTATTTACACACATTTATTTATTTACATGCCTACTTTTCTATCTTTTCCTTAGGAAATAGGAAGAATAATAATATAGCATTACATAACACGTAGCCTAACCGGTCTTATTTAAACTTCTACTGCTTAATAAATATCCATTAGGAATCAAAGAATATGTATTTTTACACGAATGTCTATCAACTCCTCGTACTTGGACATTCAAATAACCGATAGTAAACACGACAAGGTATAGTGTGTAGAGACAGACAGATATATGCGTGTATCTCCTCAGCTTGGCTGTGCCGGTGGGCGGCGGGAGATCGCGCCTCAGCCCGTTCTATTTCTAAATTGAGACAGTCATCCGCAGCCGCTTTCCGCGCAACATCTCTTTGCTAAATATAAATAGATTTTTGAATATCAACTAAACGCAAAAAGCCGGTACTCTGTAAATCAGTAGCAAAATAGGAAGTGATTTTCATTAATAAACCCATAACCGTTGCAGCGATTTTAAAAATAAATGCATTCAAAATGCAAAAGTGAGCTCTATAGTGGCATTTAATTTGCGTAACGATACAGTGCATTTACGTTAATATCGGAAATCATGATGTGGTATCAAGGGGGCGACGAAGATGAAGACGAAGATCTTATGTGTTCGCCGGCGATTCTCGCCCGGCGTGCTTCTGAAAGTTGGATAAATGTTCCTCCTGTAGAGGTATCTTACGAAACCTCTTTATTCCGAGAACCTACAAAAACGACCTCCCTTTTCCAACTTCCTAAGTCAAAGATCACCACGCAATAAGTGTTTAAGTGTTTATTATTTTAACGGCTTAACACCTGAGCGTTATTGCTCTTGTTGATTATAGTGCCAAAGCTCACCTCATAAATCGTCATTGATAGTTATTTAAACCAATATTATTAAATGTCTTGTACATGTTGCCAAACCTTCGTTTCTTATAGTCACTAGTACCTACATCCGGTATGTATTCCAAAATAGAAAAAATAAAAAGTGACAATTTCCTCTTGACGTACTGTTGAAATAACATAATCCAGATCTGATAATCGTTCAGTTTAGATGTCAACACATTTTTATGATAGTCATAACCAGAATCTGTGTATGCGCATTCAGTTTTGTTAGCTAAACATACTTTCCATCAACGTCCTATGCTGGATTTAATGAATTCCTCGATGATTGATAGCACGGATGCGAAACTTTCCATTGGTTTTGATAACAAACCATGATTTAATCTACTCGTATAACCTGCTGCTGAAGTGACGATTTTACATTTTACATGAATGTTGTTTATTTAAATTGTCATTTCACAAATATTTTTTTTATAACGAATGCTTATTTATTATCGTTTATTTTTTATTTATATGCGTTTATGATCGTTTTTCCGATTCCTATACGACTAACGTTGACCGACCTGTAGTCGGAACCAATACCTACAAGTATGTTTCAACCTTGATACGAGCAAACATACCTTAGTATTTGACTCTAACCATACGCAAATTTTATTGTGATAGTCCCCATTCAACTCTATTTAACAATATAAATAATAGAATGCAAATAAATAATACAAACAATCAGAGAGAGGTTTGTTTTAAAAGATTGTATTTTTATTCAGAAACCTCAAACTATGATAACAGTTAGGTTTTCAAAAAAATGTTCAATGAAGAGCAATATTCTTGTTCCTATAGAAATTTTGGATTTGCAACATCGAAATTGGTGAATGTCATGTAATGATTCACAAATTTAGGGCGATTTGTGACTAATTTTCGGTTAGGTTGCGGACTTAGGATTTTCTGTTACTTAACTCTCAATTTATAGGTTCAGTAGTTTCGGAAATAAGGGAATACGGAAATAAATAAATACGTTCAGTAATTTCGGAGAGAGACAGTCTACTTTCTCACATAATTTGAAATATCTTTTGAAATATGCACTTTATTTAAATATTTTTGATTTCCCATAATATGCCCTTTCAAATGATATATCTAAAATGCTATTCCTCTTAAGGCCATATTAAATCATAATTTTAATAAAATAAAAAAAGGTGTATGATATAATAATATTTATTAATAGGCCAAATTTTATATTGATATATGTATATAAAAAGATTTCTGATAATTAACGCACAGAAACACACCCACACAAATATACAAGCGTATGAAAATTGGCTTGAATGAATGGAAAATTGACTGTGAGAGACAAACAGAAAAATACGCAAGTGATTTTATATAAGTTCAGTTTTTTATTTTATTTTATTAGGACTCAGTAATTCTTCAAATATGTAGGTACTGTTCAATTTCGTTCTTAAAAAATATGTATCATTTATTTGTTAATTAAAACTAGACATGGTATAGTACATTATTTCAGTTTATTTATTTATTTAGTTTATGTATTTATGTACATTTTTCTTAACCGAAAAAAATATTGTTCGTGTTCGTCTTCAACCTAAGTAGTCTCTAGTGACGCTGAAATACGTGCATTCTGTTGAATGAAACTTAGTTTATGATCGTTTCAAAGTGCATAGTTATCGAGCACAATTCGATGTTAACATTTCCGAAGAATTAATTCCTAGACGCTATACATTTATAGCTATATATATATTTTTCTATGTAAATTGACACTGCTTAACACAATCCGCTTAACTTTAACACAACGTTGAAGAATTGCTCATTTACGGCAGAAATAGTGTACAGTGGTGCAGAAATTATCCAGACGAACTTCTTGAACTAACTGTTTAACCTCTAAAAACTAACTTTCCCGATATCCGTTTTGTGTATTTGCTTATTAACCGTGAAAGTGATATTTAATAATTCCTATACTATAACTATATTGAACTATTCGCTATAGCACCACCGCAGTTGAATACCTTGTATGTTAGTGGTTCAACATTAACATTATTTTTAATTGGAACAAACAGCGGAAGCGCCCAAAATGAGCACCTGCATGTTTACCTCAAAAATAGCAATCAGTGGTATCCAATAAAACCAAGTATAACGTCCGTGAACGTATACGTCTGCTACCTAAACGTATAACACGTTCCCAGATGATGAGCACGCCACAAGCGTTGCAAAGAAAAAAATCGTTGCCTGACGTTGCCGCAATGCCGCGAATGGCAGACGGCGGCGGCATGTCGCGCGAGGAAGTGTCCGTGCTCGGCTCCGCGCGCCGCGAAGAGGTGCGCCGCATGCACGAGGAGTCCGAGAAGCTGCGGGCCAACCCCCTGCTCTACCTTGTCAGTCCGCAAGTCAAGGTAACCTCCCATATTCCCATTGTTACCGCTTTCAAGGAAGTTCCTAATACAGCATACATTAATATCGCTTCGACATAAATTTCTGCCGTGGAGCAAGGGTATTTTGCTCCGGTATACAAGAATAGTTTTATCATGCACATATGGAGATACTATACTGTTTTAAACAAATGTGCTGTTTTCATACTGTTTTACACTATACGATTGTTTACTGATTGCTAGTTTTAATATTAATGGAATATGTACCGACGCGACGTTGAGAACAGAAAAAATTAAATCCGATCTCTTCTAAATTGTGGCTCACCACAATTTTTGTTATATTTTGATTAATTAAAACATACCACCGATAAATCACATTCCGCACACATCACTGACCAGAATAACCGTGAGTTCACGAGTAGACTGGAACATACGGGGGTGGATGACAATTTTTTTTAAACAAATAATACCGTTCACCCTCTTTTCTTTCTGAGTCTTCTGCTACAGCTACCACTGAAACTCGATTGTATAGGTACACTAATACACACTCACCGTATCACTGCGTATGATATATTGAACTCATTTAGGGCTCGTATTGTTATTAATTTTACCGAACAATGGATTCCAAGCACCGGCAAGTTGAAATCCATCACCTCGATTCATATTTTGGCATTTCATTTGTCTATAGCTCTGAGTTGTAGTGGCGCCCAAGGGACAGGATTTGTGAGTGAATAGGAATGATACTGTCTCATTATCATATGTTAACTAAAATTAATAAGAAGATGTCAATGTTTCACATTGTTTTTTTTAAATTAATTATATATATATATAGGCAAAGACAAAACACTTCAGCACCTTTTTCTTCTCTGCTTATCAACCAATATATTTTTTGTATTTTGTAATCTCGACCTTCCGCTCTGGTGGACCGCAGTTAAAATACCAGCACGCGAACTCAATTGTTTTAAAGTTTTATATAGAAGATGCCTTTCAATAACTCTTACAGAATACAATTTAATTATACTGAATATTAACATTTTATACTGTTTTCGTTTTCCAGGACTGGTTCTCGCGGCAGCAGCTGGTGATCCTGGTGCTTTTCATCAATATCTCGCTGGGCATCATGTTCTTCAAGCTGCTCACGTAGCGCCGGCGAGCGGCGCCGCAGCGCCTCACTCCTACACTTTTGTATATACTTCTACCGAACCAGTCAAAAGCAAAACGATGTTAAACGTGCAAAATATAAAACCATACTCTATGCCTCAAAACCTTCTTTTTATACGAATAACATTTTTTCTGAACAAACACACGGAAACGTATTTATTCGTCAATAAGGACTTCGGTTTGCTAGTGTACTTTTAAAGTTGTGTAAGTGTGCAAAGAAAGGAAAACTAAGTGCAAATATGCCCCACCCTCGTCGAGTTTGTTATAACAAAATTCTTATGGTGTGAGAGTGAGATTTTTTGTGTCCACTAGTCGAAATCTTCGAGTGTGAGGAGCACGAAATGTTTATAAACCTGCATATTGTAGGTTTGACTCTTGTTGTTATATTAAACGCCTTAATGTCACAAGAATTATTTGAATTTTTTGGAAACATGCGACCAGAAACGTGATAATTAAAAACTCTAATCAAAGAAGGCTAAATAGACATAAAATTATTGGAATGTCCGCAACGGACTCGATGTTGAGCTAAAATATAAAATATTTGTAGTTATTGTTACCTAGCTTCCCAAGAGAAAATAATGAACCCAAAATAACTCCAACCAACATTGAAATTTCTTAAATGTCAATCGTTACCATAATTTATTAATTTATGCTAAATATATTTTATGGTATAATATTTTACGAAACAAATATGTACATTTAGAAACTTTTATAAGAACTTTTTCTATTCTTAAAAAGGGTATAAAGCGAAGTACTCCCGCGAACCCTGCTTTTATTCTAAACAATCACTAGAACAATAAGTAGTTGAATACGTAACATTTAGCCAATCAAATTATGATTGAACCATTACAAAACATTGCCTGTTACATATTTAATAAAAGATGCACTTCATATACCAACAATGTAAAGCATCATACCTACATTAACTTTCCCACTGTTTAAAAAGTGTAAAAGAAGAAAATTGTTTAAATGTACAAAAGCTAAAATGTAACAATTGGTGCACAAAATAATATACAATTTCGTAATATTATGTTGTATATCTAACTATAATGTAAATTTTCTCGTAATAAAAAGTTTTTATATAATGAAGTTTAAAAAAATTATATCCTATTAATTTATTAATATTGTCATGGAAAGAGTGCGTATGAGACTGTTGTTATACAAAGTACAACGAAAGTTGTGGAAAACGCGCAGAAGTTTAAGTGTTGTATTAAAGTTCGTAAGACAATTTTCGCAGTTTCATTGTGTAAAATGTAAGTTTTATCAGTAAGAGTTTTAATTACGTGTATCGATTTTATCTACGTTTCACAAATAAAATATTTTAACAAAACTACTTCGTATTTTTTTTTACCAACGTACCTGCTTATATTATAGAAATAAAGACAATAGACCGGTAACAATTTTTGTCCCTAATATAACTTTAATTCATACTTACATAACCTATTTCTGCCGTAAACAGCAGTGTGAGAACTGCTGTGTTTCGGTTTGAAGGACGCAATTAGGCAGAAGACACAGGACAGGAGGCATTCCAACTTAGTCCTCAGGAGTAGCAATGCATCCACATACAACCTCAGATAGGTCCACGTTCTATTTGAGGTTGAGTGGATGTCCATGGGCTGCAGTGACCACTTAACATCAGGTGGCATGCATGCTCGTTTGCAATTCTATTAATATTTAAAATAAAAAACTTACATAAACCTGAGCAGGAGCAAGCACGAATCCAACGCAGAGACCAGACATGCCTCGGCCGAGGAGTACCACTGGGAAGTTAGGCGCGAATCCCAGTAGAAGCCAACTCGCAGTCCAAAGCGGGGCTGTAAGCTGGAGCGTCCGCCGTCGCCCCGCTCGCTGCATCAGCGGACCTGACAGCATACTGCCTACGAACGCGCCCAACGGTGGTATGGCCCCTGGGGAAGAAAAACTAAAAATAAAATTAACGAACTTAATGTTCTACACATTACTTATACGAGTAACGCGTTAAGTAGTTTATACTACCAGAGCAGCATGAATTAGTACTAGTATACTGCTACTTTATACTACTAAAGCAAAAAAAGCAACAAAATGTTCTACTAAAGTTAGGTGGAATGTAAATAATGAGAGTTGTAAAAACCGAATCTAATTTACAATCTGCGCTCCTGATTAGTACCGTGAAGCGAGGATTTCTACATTATGCTTATTATTTGTGTCTAAATTGCTTATGATTAGTTTTTGACCCCTTGCTTTGAGGTATGAAATTGTAAAAACTTCATATAGTACAGTCAGTTTGAAATCGTAGTGGATTATTTATGTTCGTACTAAGATGTGATGCACAAGATGATCCGCGGTTCGAAAATAATGGTAGGTAAATACCTATACAATATAAACACTATTGTATATCAAAAACCAAGAAAAAAATTTAAGTACATAGACAAATAAAAACACAGATATAGGTACACAAAAGCTGGTTTAATCGCTATGAGCGATCTCTTCCAGACAACCTTATATAAACTTATAGAATTTTTTTTTTTTTTTTAAACACTTCACACTCACAGCCCCACAGAAGGTTTTAACCTGTGTCGTGGGTACCATGGACACACACAGAAACAAGGACACAAACACCCAGACCAGGTACAGAAATCTAA
>DWKW01000971.1:0-14005 GCA_018250115.1 Doberes anticus
AAATTTAAACAACTCGTATTTCTTCTGTTTATTTCCTTCGAAACAATTGAATAATACCAACATCAAGGTGAGCTTGAGAAATAAAAAATTTAATACCTAATTTAACACTTCGCTACGATTTTATTTCACGTATACATTTAGAAAGCTTATGTTTGATGGTAGAATATTAGGGATCAGATAAAATGAACGGTTGATTGAAATTTATAAAATTTAATTGGCCCGAATACACTCTTTCGAGTGTAGTAAACTGTGAAATCGCAGATAGATTAATCCGGGATTACTGTTTCCAAATCAGTTTGAATTCCTTTAATGAAAAGGGTTGAACAAAATACTTCAATAATAAAAACAGCTGGTGGTTTTGCCTAGTTTGTTAGGGTTAGGATTTAGAAGGACTAAGTTCATAATATAATAAATTACCTAGATTTTACCCGCGACATCGTCCGAGTAGGGAACGTTTCTAATTTTTCTTTTTCAAAAAATCGTATATAGACTATTACGAAGATTTTAATAAAATGTCTATCTGATTAGAAGTCTTATCTGAGGTTGTACGTAGATGCGCTGCTACTCGTTACTCGAGGACTAAGTTGGAATGCCTCCTGTCCAATATCTTCTGCTTAAACAAATCCTTCAAATCGAAACACAGCAGTTCCCACACTGCGGCAGATATATGGCGGTGGTGCCGCCGCAGGCAAGACATAAGACTCTACCGCCATCAAAAGTTAGTAGAATGCCTTCATAAATGGAAACTTATGATGGTGACTTTTCCAACAGCCGCCATTTTGCACACTTCCATGGAGTTCATATGATAGTCAATTAATACCGCTAATTCGATACAAATAGTCAGACATAATCCTGTGCATTATTATTAGCGAATCAGGTGTAATAGATTTACTAATGGGATACATTTGGATCGCAACGCTAGTTATTGGCGGGAAGCATTTTAAGGCGTCAGCACACGCTATATACCAAATTGTATGGTAGGATCAAATCAAAGGCACGCTATCCTCATAAGAGTACCTTAATCGCTAACACATGCGTTGTATGCTTGTACGGATACGCTACGCCGACAAAACGTCGATCGACACAAGCAGACAGACAGAATCAACGCAATTTGATGATGGTAGAGTCTAATGTCAAAGACTAGTAAAGCTGCAGTGTGATAACGGCTGTGTTTCCGTTTGAAGGGTGTAGTTAGGCAGACGACACTGGACGGGAGGCAACGTAGTTCTCAGGAGTAGCAACGCATCCACACACAACCTCAAGTGTGGATGTCAATGGGCTGCAGAGACCACTTAACATCGGGTGGCCCGCATGGTCGTTTGCTATTATGTAATTATTATAAAAAAAACAGTTTTCGAATTGGCGTTTAAACCAATAGACAACTTAACTCAACACAATTTAAATCTGTTAACAGCTTTAAAAGTAAGTTTCAAGAGATATACCGGGTAAAAATGGCGAGAGAGAATAGCAACCGAGTGGCGTACTATTTATGTTTTATACAGCGTAAAACACAGTGTGCTTCTGCCTTAATAGCGTTCTGATTAGGTCACATTCGCAGATGTCCCGCTACAATCACTGCGGCTATAAATCAGGGAGATAACGGATACGTGCCACTTGACAAGTGACGACGACGTGACAACCTCCGCATACAAGTACACGATTGTAATCTGTTTACAAATGTACGAGCACATTACCAAAGCTATGTAAGCAGATGTCAGTAAACCGCCCAATGACGATTTCTAGATCTTTTACTTTGAAAGTGAATTACCCATTAATTCACTTTCAAAGTAAAAGATTTACCAATGTTTGGTCTTTTTTATATTGATTGAATAGCCAACAAGCACGCAAGCTCCCTGATTAAGTCGTCTCTGCATCCCATGGACATCCACAGCTGAGGTTGTATGTCAACCAACCAACCAACCAGTGTCTTCTGCTTAACCACACCATTCAAACCAAAACGAAGTAGTTTTCAAACTGCTGCTTCACGGCAGAAATAGTAGCGGCGCCGGTGGTGCCGCCGCAGACGAACCTTCGACATAAGACTACCACAATGAAGGTATCTTCTCTCGAATCTTTTGTTTATATATTTACATGTGAAACGAACATCGTGCGTATTCAAAGATCAAAACAACGTAAAGTGAACTACTTTACTGAAGCAGCGAAGTGGATTATGACGTAACCATTCTTATTTATGAATCCCCCCTATTCCCCTGTTCCGATTTAGTTAGTAACAGTTGGTGACCAGTACCACTATAACCTGGATACTGTGGTAGTCGTCTTATCATTAAATAGTGTCATGTTTGGTTTTCCAAAACTCATATTATATAGTAATAATAAGTTTTTTTTTATCAGAAATTGTAAAGACGGTGTGAGTGATAGCCTAGTCGTTAAAAATCTCGACCCCCTTCTAATTTATAAATAAGAATTTATAGTATATAGTATTAGAAATTAATTATTACTTAGCCATCGTGGTGGTCTGTAGCCCAGCCTAGCTATAACACTCCCATCTCTGATGGGAGACCCGTGCATAACAGTGGGACAATAATGGGTTCAAGAAGATTGTGAAGAAATATATCTACCATGTTAATTTGTAATATCCTATGTCTTATCCGATGTCTCTTAGCTATTCAATGTAAATAAATTTGTCCACATATGCGTCTCACGCCAGCACTCACATAACACGATTTCCTTTATCCAGGAAATTATACTACTATTTCATTTGAACAAATTTGCAGAGTCCATTTACATACATTACAAACTGGGTAAACAGGTTACGGTATTTTACGTGCCCGACCCATTTGGAATACAGTGGCAGATTTAATAAAACGTTCCTAGAAACAGTGGGCAACTAGTTTAGAGGACGCGTTTAAAGTTGCAAGCTCGGCGTATCATTTTATTAGGTTGTAAATTAAACAATTGCGTTGACCGCAGCGCAGGTACTGCGTATGTTACAATACGGGCTTAAAACTGCTTGTATACAGAATAACCTCAACACTGTCCCGCGTAGCTCAATGACACAATTAGAACAATGGTCACAACGCTGACCTACAGGCAAAACGCTTTTCTATTTAATCTAACGCTACGTAATTTGTTAAAACGACATATAGCTAAAGAAATGTCACGTGATTTAGCGTAACGGCGTTTAAATTTAATTTAATAGCCAACGGTACTAAGACAATTGCCGTACCAACCAATACAAGATCAATAGGTCAAAGCGCTAGCGTTTGCAGAAATAGAAACGCTTGGAAGCGTTTGCAGAAACAGAAACATTTGGAAGCGTTTGCCACTTGGCTAGAGCCTTTGCTATCTAAACGTTACATATTTGCTGGTTCGAATCCCGGTCGTGTAGTAATTATCTTCATCATCATCAACCTCATTACTGTCATATTGTATGACACGGGCCTACTCTTGGATATACCACGGCCGGACGAAATACATGTAACCGGAGCACGAATAAGTTAAGGTAAATGTACTCCTACATTGTCACGAAAAAAGGGATAATAGTATCTAATACTTTTGCTAACAAAACTCTATACTGGGTTTACCACTTTTTATCACCAACCAATGTCGAAAATATAACTTATATATAAAAACTTTGCGAGAAAGCCGCGGGGTATACGAGCGTGAAGTGGAAAGGCTCTACGATGGGAGTGGCGGTTTGAGAGCTCCACTTTGTAAAAACATAAATCTTAAAACTTCATTACTTACTTCACCGCTAGTTGGTTTTTCTCGCAACTCTCAACAAAGCAGGCGGTGATGTTTACGATTTAAAAGGTTCTTGACGTAAAATATTACTATTGTCAACAATTTTTGACGCTTCTTTAGATAGTCGAGTAGTTAACAAAATTGTGTCGCGAATTAGACATTTTATACAGAAGTACGCAACATAATATCTGATATTCTTAAAAATTTGTGTAGCAAAAACGATAAATCAAGTTATAACACAAGACGATGTTAGACCTTATACGGTTGCAATCACCCACATGTGTTTGCAAACTCTGTCATTTGCTTGCAGGTAATACAAAATTCGTCGCCAACTAATAATGGCTTCCTTTTTCAAGGATTTCCGTGTTGTGTGGATATACAGCGGATTGTACGCGGATTTCGACGGATTCGACGTTTGGCGATGGTACATCCTGATATGGTGTTTATACATATTTGTACAGTGATATCGTTGCCGTAAAACACTGATAAAACACATTTTACCAGTAATCATTGTGGAATAACTGATCAAAGTACAGAGGGGTTTAGTATGGTAAGTCTCCTCGACCGACCGTTGCTAAACTACTTATAATTCATATTCTTGATATGATGTACAAATATTCACAGTAATGTATAAATACACATATAACACAAATATGTGCATGCAAACATATATTACATTTGAATATATCACTTAATGTTAATCCATAAAGATTAATTTTTTTTTGTGTTCAGAGACCTCTAGTCTATTTTTGTCATTTGTCTTTTCACTTACGAGATTCATATGATTCGGATTTAACAGGTTAGCTACTTTAACTCGTAATATATTAATATACATATCTGAAATATTTTTGTCCTGCGATACTGAGGACGAAAACCAACAATTTAAAAAAATACTCAAATCTCTCCTAAAGTATTTTCATATTAATAAGAAACATGTCACATTGCACCAAAATACGAAGTAAACGGAAACTACCAAGTAATTAACGGTGAAATTTGCGAGTTTCCGCAGTTCATTAAGACCTGAATCAGGTTTTCGTTTATTTACGACAGGCAAAGTCCTTCTGCGAAGGTTTTTTTTACCGAATGAGCTTTAATTTTATTTCAATTAGATTTATAAATCAGATGTAGATCTAAAAAAATAAATTAACACAGCAATTAGAAAAATGTTTCAGATTGTTATATTATTGTACTAAATAAGCATGTAAATGATTAAATGTGATCGATATATGTATATTAACCGATACGATGAAGAACAAACGCTGAATTATGGTTTCTTAGAATTAATTAAAGATGTATAATTAGATCAATTAAAAAATATAAGTGAGTTAAAAAGACAAAAACAACTCATACAGCGATGATATGGTAATAATCCTGCTAGCGAAACTTCAATCGAATTTTCATTTTCCAAAAACCAATAAAATTATGCATGACGCTCTCGGCGCAAACATTGTTACCTGTAGCAATTAGCCTGTCGACGCTGCATTGTGAATCCCGGATGTGCATACCTAACTCGGCATTAAAGTTATGCTGGAGTTCATATACAGTCTTTCCGCTTCAAAAGGCGTAACTACAAATAACACAGCGTAACTCCAGATAATTAATGAGCAAACAGAAAAAAATCTAAAACTTTCTAACTTAACTTTTATATTTTTATACTTATACAATTGTGTGATCGGAAATTGCACAATTTGTTTCGTTATGTGCATTTTATGCACAATTGTCTAGTCGTCGTTAACCTGCTGTGTAAAAGATGTTTAATTTTTGGAAAATTTTGGCTTGAATCATGCTTACGAATAACTTAAATATTTACTAAGGCTTTTTTTTTCAAAAAAATATAATCACATACTATAATAAATTATAATATTTTTTAGAGATTTTATATAATTAGCATCGATATAACACGACGATGACTTTATAATGTAGGGATAAAATTTTGTGCGCGTCTTTCGAAGATGTGTTTCGTTCTTTCTTCCGACTTCGACCCTAAAAAGTAAGAATCAAATAATATTTTGTATAAATGCTATTTTGCTTATATGTATATTGTAGTCGAGGTGCAGAATGAGTTTTAAAATAACATGAAAAAAGTATGTCTTTAAATAGTATAATAGTATGTTTATTTGTCCCCTTAGTTCTTCTTAGTTACCTATTATGATGTTATGTTTTGATGCAGTTTTCTCTGTCAAATAGAGAATTCACCTAACATAATCTAAAAAATTTGAAAAAGCGTTAACATGTAATAAAGCTATCCTGGCAAAACTTTATGAGATATATACATAAATATAACGTACTGCAGATTTGCAGGTATGCCCTAAAAAGGTTAAAAAAATAATTATCTCTTAAAGTTAACTCACAATAAAAAGTTGTTTGGAGTCTGTAAATCTAGCTTTAAAATTAAACATGTTTAAATTTCGACCTTTTTCACGATAAAAGTAATACATATATAATAAGAAAAAATATACCTGTTATACGAGTACTTCTAAATATCCGTTTTGGAATTTACTTCTACTCGTACTTTACTTCAACTTCACACACATACATGGCTGCTTAACGTTCTGTGAGCTTTAAAAAGACATAAATTTATGATTTTTCATAAATGCCGCTCTCAACACAAGCAGCATACAGAAATTTACGTTATAAGCTATTTGTTGTAACTGTAGATGTTATAATAATGAAAATAGGCTCTACATTACACTGAAGAATAAAAATAACAATAAGTACGCTCATTGAATATAGATTCACAAGACTTAGTAACATATCCGCCACAATGTCCCAAACCTAATTTGAGATCGCAAATATCCAATCTATGAACCAAATGTTGAACGCAGGCTGCACAATTGAATAGTCGGATCTGGAACAATAAGCTTGGTTAGGCATATCTGCTAGTTAAATACCCTTTCGCACCGACCGCTGGGAACCGGATTGGGATTCAATTATCTGGCGCCATATTGCCAACCAGTGTATTTGTAGTCCTATAAAATTTAACAAGTAAACAATCATACGACTATTTAAGATTATTTAAGTCCCGCGGCTACACCTGTCTGTGCGAAATAATCACATAACTTATGCAACAAAAAGCACCATCAACTTTCAAGCCTTTCGGGACTGAGTCCTAAAAAAAATTAAGTAAATCATTGAACAACAAAATTATTATGTCTATTGATAATTATAATGTATTATTTTGGTTTATTTATTGTAGTTATTTTATTTCTTACTAGCTAAGCCCAGCCACGCTTCGCTATGCCTCAGTTAAACGAAATTATCTAAATAAAAGAAAGTCATATTTTATTTAAAAAAAAGAAATTAATTGTATACGTTTAGTATAAACTAAACCCATATTATTTTTAAAACATAATCAATTCGCTTCTCAGGTGAAATCAAATAAATTACAACATTTCTTTAAATTTTACCGATATAATTTGGATATACTCGTAACATGCACATCGATCACACTGGTCACAATAACACTTTTTTTATCGTTTCGACGTTATTTAGTATTTACCTCATAGTAATAAGTATTCGAATGATTTTTTTCACAACAAAAAGGAAAATAGTAGAAAAAATACAGTTTAAATTTTTATAAAAATACATAGATTTAGTTCATTTAAGTATGTACTTTAATATTAATCATTTATTTATTTTATTTTAGTAATTTCAGAATAAGTTAAGGACCCCTATTCAAATTCTAGAAATAGATATATAATTATGACGAACCCGTTGATGTTATAGGGAGCGTATTCTTTTCCGGGGTCACCAGTATATGGGCACGGATGTCCTTATCTGACTCTCATTTCAAAAGGTATGATGTTGAGGAACATATTAAAAAACACAAGCGAGCAATATAATAATTTAGGAAAGAGATAGGTCTGATGCCAACTGCAGTTGATATGCGAGTGTGTCGATGGACGCGCGGCGCTCGGTAGAACAGGCGAGCGGGGAACAAACAAATCTCGCTGTCAAAAAATCTGTTCTACTCGTATGTTCTTCAATTCAAATACGATGTTTGTTCAATCTAAAGGAGGTGCAATAGGTACACCACAATGTAGACTAGGCTCTATAAAGAGATATAGGGATTAGGGATATTGACAAAGTGATTTAAATTAATGTTTTTTTATATATACAACATTATTGTTACGTCTTAAAACGTTTAATTAAGAGTGATTTATTTCTGCTTGAGGCCACCAATTAACTGGTTTGCGGAACTTGAACGTCTGTGAATAGAAAGACTGTTAGCTCTCCGATATTGATTATATCAATATTCACACAAGAACAGCGTTCGTTATTCCGGCGTAGGGTCATCAGATACAGCAGAGGAAATAAAAAGAAGCGTCGGACAATTGAAGACTTTAATAGAGACAGGAAACCGAATATGTTCATCTATTTTGGAAATAATACTTATCCATTAACAATTTCAGCAGAAAGGTGAAAGACATTTGATTAATAAAAAATGAAAATGTGTTTTTTTCTTACATTTCTGTCTTAAATAACACACACAACAGGTAGCGATTGCGACAACCCAGTGGACATAGAAATATGCCTGTGTGTAGGTAATGCTTATGCTTACTTGACTGTAGGTATCATAAAGTTATTAAATTGATGAATAATATAAACCTGGTATGGAATACCAATATTAAACTAAACCGACTTTTAAAATGAAATACTGATATTTAGTATTTAGCTGCCTGGCAGCTGTATAACATCAAAATTCATCATCCTCGCCTTTGATGGTGGTAGTCTTATAACTGCCGTAAGATGGTAAGTATTAGTTTGGTGGCAGTGGTTAGGCAGACTACACTGGTTTGTTACATTCGAAGCGACTAATCATTTAGAATTTGCTCTTACCCTTTCTGATATTTTACAAAAAATCTGCTGCTACAAAAAAAAAAATTGCTGTCGTCAACCCTATGTGGCACTGAAGCCGTTTCCTATCTATACCTGCTCTGTATTCACGTCGTTGTTCCCGTTCTATGAACGATTTGTAATAGGGTTCTCTAACTATTACCGTGTTAATGCTTATATATTTTTTCCAATATTCATTTCTAATTATCTAGATGTGTGGTTAATGAGCAGAATGTCAGTATCTAATGTTATTTTTATTCCGTCTTAGACCAAATAAAAAAATATTAATAATAAAATATAATTAAATGGACTTTTGAATATTCGGCATTAAATATTACTAAAACGAATTCGCCTGGTTTTTTTAATAAAACTTTTGTGTAAGTATAATTTTGTTCTCTTGACGGATTCATATACCTCATTGGAAATGCAGCGTCGGCGAGCTAATTGGTAGCAGGTAACAATGTTGAAAGTCTGCGTGCATCGTGAATAGCTTTTTTTCTTTTCGTGAAACGTAAAGCTGACAGGAGCCTCGCTGGCGGTTTTATTCTCGAAATTTCTCCGTATCCCCTTGCTTACTGAGATAGTACGGTAGTGTTATTGAAGTACTGTTTTATCTGACGTATGCTTTAGCGCGTATCCGTAGACATACATATAATATTGTTATTAGCATATATAGGCACTTTGATATGGTAACAAGGCTTAGATTGTTATATGTCGATTGTCTTTAACAAAATCTCTTATTACTATTTCACAGATTGCCAAAATCCACCCAATTTTAAAATATGTTTTTTTCACCTTTTATTATACTTTCATCATTGGCTAAAAATTATATTAAGACATCCCAGTCTTCTTAATATATTGACGTTTCACTGATACTCTTAAAGTTACAAAGTGAAATCCACGCTGGTTATTTTATTCAAACGGAATAGCAAACGAGCATGCAAACCACCTGATGTTAAGTGGTCAGTGCAGCCCATGGACATCCACATCAAACCTCAACCAGGACGGAAGTCCTATCTGAGATTGCAAGTGGGATGTTCTATTTGACTTGCCGTACTTGTATTCGTTGCTACTCCTGAGTTCTAATTTAGAATTCCTTCTGTCCTATATATTCCTAACGCTTCAAATGGACACAAGCAGTTCTTACACTGCTGCTTTACGTCTAAAATAGGCACAGCGATGGTGCTGTCACAGCCGAGCCTTCGGCATAAGTCTACCGTATAAAAAGGTTTTAACAAGTAAACAACGTTCTCATCTGCATTGTTTTAGCGCAGAGATATTTAAATTCTGTAATCCGCTTCAGAATGCAGTTAGGTTTGCGAACGGAATATAAATTCTGAAAACGTTCCTTTAAAAGCAAATAAGGAATTCGATTGGCACGTTCTTTTCATCTTTTATCGAAGAATAATGGTATAGTATAAGCCGTGCAATTATGCAAACATTTGTATTAAGCGATTTGCATAAAAACTCTTAGTTTAACGACACCAAGACACGATTTTTTTTTATTGCTGTAAACTTTTATACGTACCGGATCTATTGTCACGTGCAATCGTAAATTTGAGATCTGAAACAGAAAACTACGCGATAACGGCTTTACTCACGTCGATTTTTACTAGATATCTGTACTAGTTAAGAAATAATAGAGGTTGGTAGTTTAACTTGTAAGCTATTTTGCGATTTGGCTCACTACGACATTAACTATTTTTTAACACTGGTGTATGCTGGCATCTTCCTCGTAGATTTAGGATGAAATTAATCGTATGTTTTCTAAGAACAAAAAGTTTTGCACAATAGTAAAGACTTTTTAGAATTTTAAAATTATCTCACACTTTAACGGTGAAGGAAAACATCGTAAGGAAACCTGTAAGCCTGACAGTTCTCCAAAATGTCCACAAAGACATGTGAAGTCCGAGAATCCGTACTCGGCCAGCGTGGTGGACTATGGCTTAAACACTTCGAGAGGAGACCCGTTCCCAGCAGTGGGACAATAATGGGCTAATGATGACAGACTTTTGCCCGGATTTCAATTATTACGTAAGATGTTAAATTTCCTTTAAAACGAAACAAGTACTAATGCAATCTAGAACTATGAACTTCTAGTTTTTAAATTATTAATTTATGTTTCCATAAATATTCTTGTTGTTTTATCAATTTATTAACTTTTTTTTGGGTGAAATGGCCGTATTTTTTAAAACCGACTTTTCCAATTTTGAAACGTTAACCCTAGCTTAGTCCAATACCAATACTATGTCCGGACTGGCAGCAAACGTGTTTGGCCGTCGTGTTGTGGCCGAGACCACGGTTATGACGGAACGGTGTAGTGACACAACGCTTAAAGTTAAAATAGTTAACAGATACAAAAATAAGATATCTCGAAAACAATTTTTATGAATAATTGTATGCCTAAAAAATGCCTAAAGAGTTTTCTGTCATTGGCGAAAGGTATTTGTCCAATTAAGAGCATAAAAAGACTCCAAACACAAAGATATTACTACGAGTATATGTCACTGTAACAGTTTATTTTGATTTACCTTCAAAGCCAAGTGTGGTAATAAAACACTTATTAGTAAAAGTAAAATAATGTGAGGTTCTTAAATTACCTTTAAAAATTTCATGTTTTCATAAAATTGTACAATTTTATATATAGTTTCAAAATTTTGAATATCAATATGATTGTTACCTAAAAGGTACTTAGGCTCCTGGTGAAACCGCTCATGAAGGTGGTGGTTAGCGGTCATTGTCGCCTATCAGTAGCAACAGCAGAAGAGTCCCTAGTGCTTGGAAGGCTTTGAAGAAGAGCTCTTTTTGCACCTATTAAAATTGTGATTAATATTTTACTTATGTGGTTGTAATTGTACAGATCGGATATTTATAGGATGGCCTTAAAATTCGCGTTCTATAACATCTCATAATCATTTGTTGAAGCAAAGCGTAAATTGTCGTTCATACGGAAAAATATAATTGGTTCAATTTGAGGATGTTTCAACACTTGGAGATTGTTAAAATTAAAGATATCATTTTACAATTTTTTCATTCGAATTCAGAAAGTATTTTTCGAGAGATTTTTTGCGTCATATAATAAACAACAAAAATTTGGCCATATGCCTTAAGTAACGCCGACTCAATACTTTTATTAATTTACTAAACGAGTTTTTCGGCGGCGACGTTTCGTCACTTATGGGTGGCAAGACACTTTAACCATTTTAATTAACCCACCGCGATATTAATGTGATAGCACATGGTGGAGTGGTCAACCTGTATCCCTTATTCTACTTGACCTATCTTGTTCAAACGTATAACAGTTGGCGTAACTGGCAAACACACTAATCAACAGTAAAAAAATCAGTAAAAATGGTCGAAATCAATAACTTTTTCAGAAATATTTTGGAAAATTGGACTTGCTGCAGTTTTTCAGTCTATTACTTTTTATTGGTTGCTTCCATGCTTTGTGTGCATACGAGTATTTGTATTATGCTCAATAATTTGTTTTAGATTTTACCCTCGAAGTATTATTTATAGCTGCGTATGAAAACCATTGTAGTGGAAGATGTTACTGAAATATTTGTTGTGTCCGTGAAATGATAAATTTTACTGATACATTATTTTAAATAGAGTTTGAATAGAATTGAGATGCTCCTTATGCGTTCCATTTATTGCGGAGGTTGACTAGCTCGTATGGTTTGATGGTGGTAGAGAGTAATGTCGAAGGTTCACCTGCGGCGGCACCACCGCAGCCCCTATTTCTTCAGTAAAGCAGCAGTGTGAGAACTGCTGTGTTTCGGTTTAAAGGGTGTGATTAAGCAGAAAGACACTAGACAGGAGGCATTGCAACTTAGTCTTCGGGAGTAGCAACGCATCCATTTACGACCTCAGAAAGGACTTCCGTCCTCGTTGAGTGTGATGTGGATGTGAAAAATGTACCCACGTAAAGTTGACTTTGTACTCAGATAGCATCTATGCTGTCATGCTGCTAACACCTAGTAGCAGAAAAAAAAACACTTTGAACTGAAAAAACTACAGAGACACAAAACGTTACTAAATATGAATATTTCAGCTAACAATCATTAAATTTTTTTGTCTTAAAAAAATTGGAGGAGGATTTGAGAGAGAAATAAGTGATAGATAAGAGAATAATGTGTGCCACTTCTAACATGACATTATGCACATTTATATGGTCGTGATTTAAAAGTGTACTTTGAACTTGAAAACTTCAAAGCACCACAGAATGCCAGCATGAAGCACCACAAAATATGCTTATATCAGCACACAGGCAGGCTAAACTAGCAACGTTTAGTTAGAGGCGGCAGCTAGGCTAAGGTCAGCCGACCCGCCTTGCCAAACAATTTGTCTCCAAGTCGGAGGTGTAGGATCTCAGACGGATACAAATGGCAGATTACGCGGAGTTTGCTAGATGTTCGACAAATGTCGCGTGCTCTCGGCCGCTATAATGAATGCCACTTCCAAAACGATATTATGCACGAATCTATCACCAAGACGCTGACTTATAGTCCGTACTTAAACAAAACTTAAACCCGACTTCGGAACAATAAATTTTACTGTAAACGGGTCGACACAACCACAGCGCAGTTGTAAGGACATCAAACAAGGCTTGTAATTGTAACACATAAATTAAAACGGAGAGAGCCCGTGGAATCAGAAATAGTTAAGACATTACTTATGACGCAATTGACATATGTATATGTTTGGAATAAACGTAATTTAATTGTAGGCAAAGTTTCAAGCTACATTAGCATGTAAAGTAACTAAAATAGATCGCTTTTGTCGTTGTAGTAGAACTTGTCGATAAGTACGAGTAATATAATTTTAATTGAGACGTATATTTATTATTTTATTGCGTACAAAATAAGGGGATAACAGAACTCATAACTCTACAGAACATATTTTTTGAATTTTCGGTTAAAATAGCATAGTGCATGTAAAAGTATGTAAATTGCCTGACAAACTATCGAGCAATCCCATGAGTTAACAAGATTCGTAACTATTTTGAGCTGCTGATGAATAAAGGGACGCCACATGTCTACGTTTATAGCACTTGTTACTCAATTATAAGTTCAAATAGAGTTTCACCTCCTCTGTGGACGGCGTTATGCGAGATGTGATAGGTGGAATTAAAGTTAGGCGTGCAGGGCGGCTGCCAAAATGACGAATACAATTATAAACTTAGGTATTATGGGTATCGCTAGCAGTAGCCTATTTTGTTTACAACGATTGTAAATCCATACTAATAATATAAATGCGAAAGTTATTATGTCCGCCTGTTTGTCGGTTACGCCTTCTCGGCCTCTGCGCCGATTGTGATGAATTTTAATGTGATATTTTTTTTTTTATCCAAACGGAATAGCAAACGAGCATGCAGGCCACCTGTAGTTAAGTGGTCACTGCAGCCCATGGACATCCACATCAAACCTCAACTAAGACGGAAGTCGTATCTGAGGTTGGATGT